>OMKI01057739.1:0-23505 GCA_900302315.1 Phycis blennoides | reverse complement strand
ACTGCTATAATGTATACACATCAATAATCAACATTTAATTACATTTATATTATTTAAAAGCGCATTACTATTAGCAAAGTCCTTCTATAGTGTCTCTGCTATTAGTATATTTTTCACCATAGAGTTTCACTTTTAAAGGAACTTCATTTCCCATAAGTCTGTGCGCGGTACGCGCGGCGGCGAAGGCGGGACAGAAACAGACGTTGCTAGGAGCGCGCAGGACGTCGTTTGAAGCTCCACTAAACAGATCAGTCAACCGGGATGCGGTGAAACAGTGATATAATATGTTTGAACAATGCTTCCCCTCGCACCGCCATCTATCTTACATGCCCAGCTAGGCCATGAAGAAGACAATAAAACCACCGAGGTCGGCCAAGTCTGGGAGCAGCAAAAAGAAAGGTACTGCTAGACGCTGTCTTGTGTGTTTGTGTTGTTGCTAGCAGGCTAACTGGTTAGCATCCTCCAACCTGTTGCCAGGTGCACCGAGCAGGTTTATCACTAGATGGTCAGTTTGATGCTATTGTCCTCGTGTTCTGAGTGTATACTACTCACTGGTCCCAGCAGAAGGGTGTAAGTGACCAGGGTCACTTACAAACGTGTATGGGGTTTTGTGTGTAGCTTGTTTAGATGATTTGGAGTTGCTGAAGGATAAATGCAGGGGCGGCTCTACGATGGTACCTTCAGGGGGGCTTGTCCTTTAAAGGTGCTGAATGTCTATCTGCCTCAGGGGTCCCTGTGTGTGGGGGACTTGTCCCCAGATGTGTTGGACATGTCCTTACATCTGTTGTTTATGAGGCAAGCTACTGGCTGGGGACATCCAGTCATATGGACTGGTATAAGATATACCCATAACACAACATCAACAGGAGTTGATGTTGTGTTATGGGTATATCTTATTCATCCATGGGTTATAGTGTATGTTATAGGATAATTTGATAGGGTTATATCTCATACAACCATGGGCTATAGTATATGTTGTAGGATCATTTGATAGGGTTATATCTCATACAACCATGGGTTATAATATATGTTATAGGATTATTTGATACGGTATGACAAACATTTGATGCAAAATGTATATCTGCCATATTGAATATGATCATGTTGTGATCGTGTTTCTACCAGTGTTCTTCAAGTCACATACACACACCAGATGTTGGATAGTAGTAAACCTGTATCATTACTCTGGGCCCAGTCCCCAGTGATGTGTCCCCCACCACCAGCCTTCCTCCCCTGGTGGAGGGCCAGCTCAGGTGCTTCTTACGGGTGACCGTGTCCAGGGTCCTGTGGACCATACACAAGCCTCCGTCGGCCGCCTTCATTAGGCTGCGCTGGTGGGGCGAGTCCTCCAATGGGACGCACTTCTGGCCCCGGGATGGAGCGCAGGTTTCACAGAAGACCATCAAGACCACCACCCGGTTTCCCATCCGCTGTGGTCCGAAGCAGTTCACCTCCTACCTCACAGGTACTACTCCCCAAGTACCATGTGAAGCCAGAGTGATTTGAGTACCTAGGATGCTAACCTAGACTTTTGAGCTGATGCCATATCATCATACATAATACTTTAAATTACATTTAATCCCTATGTAGACATAACATTGAGCAGGGATCCCTGTGTGTATATGTGTTTTTGATGTTTGACGTGTGTGTGTGTGCGTGCGTGCGTCTGCATTCATTCTAAGCCATTGGCAGTTCTGTGAAATATTTTCTATATTGCCAGAACAGGAACGGTCTCACTTTCACTTTGTCCACAGATATGGGCTCTCTGGTGCTGGAGGTTCTGACGAAGATGGACCATCTGCCTATAGCCCGCGCTCAGGTGGCAGGCATCTCCCGTCTCTCTCTGTCACATTCCATCAGTGGCTTTTACACCCTGGTCTCCCCAACATCTGAGAAGCTGGGGGAAATACAGGTGAGTTTGTACTGTCTCACTTAGTGTTGGATTTCTTACACATTATGAAATAAAAAGATAAAACACTGACGTCATGTAAGCCAATAGATATGTTATTATTCTGTAATTTGAATGGACGTCTGTATTCATGCTTCATTCCAGCTCAGAAACTAGACTTTCATTCTGAATGTGAAGTGAAGTGTATCTTTTCGCTGGACGTCCGTGAGACAGACGCCCACGATCAATGCAGTGATGAGGAAAGTTGCAGTTTGGGATTGGCTTAGCAGCCTACATCTTATGTATTCCCATTGTTTCTCCCTCAGGTATCGCTCTCCCTGGAGCCCCTGATGGAGGCCTACGACAGCAGTAGCTCCCTCCCCACCACGGATGCCAGCACCGAAGTACCTCGGCTGGGCACGCTGCCACCACCCCAAGCCTCTCAGCCCGCTCCCTCCTCCATCAGTGGCGCAAACACACCGAGGTTATTGTGGTTTTTGTAGTTTTTAAACAATGTCATTGTAGTTTTTAAATTAAAGACGTGTTTTTAATACATTTTCTTGGTATAGGCGGTAACTATTCATCCAAGCTAAGTGCATGCTGCTTTTTTCCCGTGTCTTTAGAGGGAAAGACCATTTGTATTTCCAAAGTGCCCAGCTTGACAAGGGAAAGGGCAAGTTGGTTGAGAACCAGGTGCCAACCTTGGATGGAGGATCCCAGCATAAGCAAGCTGTCTCAAGTTCGCAAGAACAGCCCTCCACTGACCTACTCTCAGGTTGGTGCAGCGGAATCACAGCAGATACAAATCATATCCAAATAACATAACATTTATTAATAACATAATAATCATAACATAATAACATTTAGTTTATGCTTATTTTTTATTTAATTTGAAGTTATCTTGGAGCGTGGAAGCAAGCTCAGGAATGCCATGGTGAAGTCTGCTCTCCAGTGTGACCTGGACCTGGACACGGCGCTGAAAGACACACCTCTGCCTCTCCCAAGAGACAACGTGCTACCACCCTCTAGGTAGGCTCAAGAAATAAATGCAAAGCTTTTAACCTCCAGACACGTATTCAAAGGTACAAGTTGATGGACAGCGAAGTGGTCGTGTGACTCCCTGCCAAAAGGTCCCGGGGTTGAACCCCCTTGGCTTTGGCTCCCTGCTCCTATAAATCTGATACGCCCATTGCGTCTAGGTTATTACCTCCGGCTCATGGTGTGTTCCTCCAGAACATTCTCTATGACGACGCCGGCCTCCAGCACACGGCTTACGCCAAGCCGCTCAGCCCCAGCTGCTCTGCAGACATTGAGAACCGCGCTGTGGATCTGCTGCTTGGCCGGTAACTACACCTGTTAGGCCAATTGCTGTTTATGAATCAGGATGTGTGTCACCGAGTTCAGCCATCAGAAACAGCAGTTGCCAATCAGAAACAGTTGCAATAACAACGACATTCCAACAAAAACACTGTTGTCCCATATGGTTATTGTGTGCCTACAGTGTAATAAGCACAGAATACATTTGTTTTCGTTTTACTGATGTTATAACATTTTGTATTTCTAAAAATTTAACGCATCTCTCCCTGTCTGGGATGGCAGGGCCTCTCCCCCCGAGTCTCTGTCTGGGCAGAGCAGTGTGTGTTGGGACAGCGAGCTCAATGACCCCCAGTATGACCTAAGCTTACTGGAGAGCCTCTTCTACAAAACCCCTGTAAGTGCTCAGGACCATGACTTTTTTCTGTAATTTTCAAGATCTAGCAGGATGGAGAAAATAGGTGTTTTGCTTGGTAACCCACAGATGTCAGATGGCAAACTTGAAGTGGAGGAGACAGCGTCCCGTAGCCAAAGTCACGAAAAGTCTTCCGCAGGACATGAAGACAATCAACCGAGGTATGCTTTTGATTGTCTCTTCAAAATAATAAGTACGAATTTCTGGCACCATCAAGAGTGGAATTGAGCAAGCTTACGACGGCTCCCTGTCGTAAATGATTTGTATGTATCACAGCAGAATTCTCCACATTCATAGCTCTCTTCCAGCCCCAGGTCCACACACCCTTCACATCCAGGAGAAGGGGACACCCTTGCTGGCCTGGCTGCAGACCAGCTGAAGGCACTGAGTCGGATCCATCTGGCCAAAGTCACTCTCCACTCCCTCGCTGTCCCCACCAGCCTCCCCTCTCCTTCCCCCAGGATGACCACTGGAAAGGGGAGACCCCCGAGGCCACTACCGATCAAGCGATGGTAGTGATGGCATGTTTTGCTTCCTTGAATGTTAGACAGTCTCCCCATTGGTGTAATGATGCTTTCATTGTTGAGTACCAACGTCTTGTTTGTTTTCTCCCAGCTCGTACTGTGTGGAGTACACGTTTCCTGTAGCCCCCGTGTCCAGTCGCCATACCCGCGGTAACGCTGTGGTAGGAGAGGTGACGCGAGCGGTCTCTGCTAAAGTCTCCGGTGGAGGTAGGCAGCAGTACATCTAGGGTATCTCCATGTTCTGACAAGTGATGCGTTTGGTTGGCTTACTTCTCCTGTTCTTCAGAGGTGACGTTTGAGCAGCGGAATGTGTTTCCCGTCTCTTTCGATGGAGCAAACCTCAAACGGTACCAGGAAGCAGACATCGTTTTTTCCCTCTACTCTCGTAACAAAAGCCAGCAAAAGGTATGGAGAACAAGAACTACATGACGCATAAGCAGCGTGTTTCCATAACAACACGCTCACATTATCTCCCCTCAAACACAGTGCATCGCAAACACATCGAATGACTACTGAGGGTGCTGGTGTGTTCTGTTGTTCCAGCCGGTACCGGTGGGTCAGGCCGTCTATCCACTCCGCTGCCTGCTGGAGCGAGGGCAGCTGAGCCAGTCCGTTGTGTTGCCCGTACAGAGAGCAGGCGGCGCTGGGGAATCCCAGGACATCGGCCCGTTCAAGGTGACTGATTTTTGACTGGAGATGATGATGAGGAGTACACTTTTGCCATTTTTCTGTTGACCTTAACCTTACTTAACCCTCTTAAGTTGAATGCTGCTATGATGCTAATGTAATGAAAATTGCTGAAATTTCGATTTCAAATTTCACCGTTTGCTCTCCTTTTATTCACAGGTGTCAGTAGAACTTGCGGCAGACTACAAAGATTTCAGCTCGGCCCAAAGAGGACCCGCTGCGGGGCCCAGGACTCCTTCACGTACTCAGCCCAGTCCACGACGAGACCTCAGCCCCAGATCTCCCTCCCGGGTCCCCCCAGACCAAGGTCCAGGGTCCCCGGCCGGCCCTCCAACAGAGACCCCAGTCAAGGCAGTCCAGTGGGCCTCGCTGGGAACCTGCCACCATCCCGGCCCCCTGGAATCCCCCCGTAGAAGAGAGCAGTACACTGAAGGAGTGGATGGCGAGGTCCTGCTGCATGCCCTGCTCATGGTCCCGGAGGGGAAGGACTTTGTCTGTGAGCCCATGCAGTCTCCAAACTTCTACCTGAACTGTAAGCTGTTTGGGTCGGATGAGAACACGCGCTCTGTGGTCAGCTGGGGACAGAGGAGTCCCTCGTTCAACTTCATTCAGGTTAGCGGAATGGATCTGGATCGGCTTTGTGTCGGATTTCACAGGTTTCAAAACCCCAAAACCCCCTGCAAATAAAACAACATATCTTCATTGACTGAAATTATACGCTGTTGAATGGGCAGAATTTTAATTTGGTGAAATACTGAGTTTAGATCAAATATGAAAAAGATGTATAATTTGTAGTTTGCATACACTGATAAAGGTACGACAAGATTAGATTTACAAACGGGGCTTGTCCAGCATGGTTACTTCTCTATCCTTCGTCCTGAATCCTAAATGCTCCATCTCAGGTGACGCCGTTGGCCCTGACCTCCCGGCTCCTGGAGAGGATGAAGGACAACGTGATGGTGGTGGAGGTGTGGCAGCGGACCGGCACCACGGGGAGAGACCGGGTCCTGGGCCTGGTCAAGCTCCCCCTGCACCATTTCTACATGTCCTTCAGGTGACTGAAGACACGCTGGGTCTACCGAGCCAGGAGGACTGGGTTCTAATACACAATGAACCGAGCGGGATTGTCTTATTTGTACGTTCTTTCCCCACAGAGACCAGAAGATATGCCAGCTGCTTCTCCAGGCGCAGTACCCCGTGTTGGGGGTGGATGGCTCCATGCCCGTCGTTGACGTGTTCTCCGGTGGTACCAAGGGGAACCTGAGGGTTCTGCTGGCCATGGGCGGCTCAGAGCAGATCCTGGCTCTCCGGCGCATGAGGGACGACGAGGGCGGCCCGGCGTCTCACGGTCCCCGGCCCGCTCACCTGCTGGACCTCCAGCCCCGCTCACAGGCCCGGGTCAGTGGGCCTGACACCACGCTCCGCTCTCCTTAGTCCTGAACCTCTTATTGCTTTCTTTTGTTGTCTCTTTTGTTCAGACTTTTATTTAGTTCAAATGTTCTCTCTCTCCTTTTTTTTCTTTGTTTTGTTTTCTGTCCTTTGCTCTTTCTTACTTTTGTGAGTCATTGTAGCATAGCAATCCACACAATCACATCCAAGTGATGTATTACTTTTTCTCACGCACAACGACATTTAAAGGGCCCTTCTGTTACCACCATGTTGGAGTGGGATCAGCCATTGCAAGCCACTTCAAAATCATCCAGCTGGTTTAATCATGTGTAGGAGTGTGCACCCAGATGTTTGCTGCTTGGATAAGCCTACCAGTTGGTACAGTCTCCTGGGTTGGCTGACTAATTCAGCTATCATACATCTGAGTGGACACTCCCACTGTCACTAGAGGGTAGATTTTTACATTTTGTAATGGCTAATCACACACACACCTGGTGGTAACATAAGGACCATTTTAATATCACCAACAGCTTATATATTTGATGCAAACACCCCTGCATGCCCATGTCTCGGTGTGTTTCATCTTGGCATGTCCTACTGCTCTGCTGTTAGGCCAGCACGGTGCAACAGGAGGCCATGATGGAGCATCTGTTTGCTGTGCGGGTGGCGAAGGTCCAGGGTCTCACCCCGCTGCAGTCCACAGTCTGGGGGGAAGCCGACTGCTACATCCAGTACAGCTTCCCCTCCCAGGATGGAGACCCAGCCCCTCAACTGGACCCAGAGCTCATCGAGAGCAGTAAGGCCCCTTCCACAGTTCAGTCTAATGTTATGTCATTAAAGGGATTCCTCTGGCTACTTTGCACTTTTAAACTAGGTTGGTTCAAAATCTGAATTTACTTTGTTGGCAAGTAAGGTTAACACATACAAGGAATTTGTCTTTGTATTTGGTGCATAACAGTTATGGTAAACATAGTAAAGAAATGACAAATCTAAAATAGAAACATTTGCCATAAGAACAGAAAGGTGTGGAGGTTGTGCACGAGAAAGCTTTAATTGTTTGTAAAGTAGGCAAATATCACAAAATGTTGATTGAAGAATGTTGTATTTTGGGGTTTTTTATTTATCCTATGATATCACTGTCCCCAACTCCACCACCACCACCAGGTGTGAACCTGAAGCAGTTCCGTACCCCCACCTCGCTCTGTATCCCGGACCCTCTGTTCGGCCACAGTGAGACCCACGGGCTGGTGTCCCCTCCTGGGGTGCCGGTCCAGAGGCTGCTGCTCAGCGCTCTCTCTGGCCAGGGACTGCCCACCGGGGGGGGCGTCCAGTTTGAAGTGTGGTGCCGGTCAGTACTTCACTTCACTGTTAGAATTTGAATGCGTGCACAGGATGGTGATGAGAGTGAAAGAGAGGAAACTCCAGAATAACATGGAAGAATCTGCACAGCTATGAAATTATGAAATGTATAATCAATAAGAAAAGTTTATAGAGATATATAATAATAATTAATAATAAATGATTATAAAAAAATTAGAATTATGATTAAAGTATAACAGTTGCGTGTTTCACACTGGCCATTAAATTAAACAAAAAAAACCTTACAATTTCCATTTTCCCTGAATCTGCAGGTACTACTACCCCAACGTGCGGGAGCAGCTGGTGGCCAGGGGCTTGCTGCCCCTGTCCAAGCTGTGTGCCATGGTGACCCTGCAGGGGCAGCAGCCGGCCGACGCCCAGCTCTTCTCCCTGCCTCTGGTGCGGTGCAGCCAGGGCCCTGCGGAGCACCGGCCACAGCCTGCAGGTCACCACACTCACCGTTCACACTGCCATACATGCTCTTACACACTAGGGGGCGCTGCGTGTTTAGTTTTTTATTTTGTATTTATTTATTTTGGATTGTAAAACTAGTATTGGTGCAGCGCACACTGGAGTAGTACAAATGACAAGAATGGCTTTCTTTGTAAAACCAACTTTACAAACACAAGACACCTTTGCTCATAAGTATACACATACATTGCAAAGAGCACACACACAAGTACACAAGCTTGTCAACAATATCCGAAACACCCGCAAACAAGTCAACACTACCCAATACACACTTTTCAATGGGGAGGATTTGAACATGGTTCTCCATGTGTGCGGCGGTGCAGGTCTGCTGGAGGTGTTCATCCAGTACAGACAGAGGCCCGTGAGGGCTGCAGGACATGTAGGAGCAGGGATGGCCCGCGTGGTCACCCTGAACCTTCAGGTGCACAGAGGGTCCGGTCTCAAGGCTGCCGCGAGGTACAGCACCCCCTGCATGTACATGTGTGGTACTGCATCCCGATCATTATTCTGAGTCCACCCTTTTCCTTTTGTTCAGTTGGTAATGTCTCCTCGCTTACGGGTCTGTAAAAAAGAAAATGAAAAAATAGTATTTTATATCCTATTGCAAAAGGAGACATTACCTTAATGTAAATCAGCTCTCCACGTGTTGAGTGCGTCCACCCTCCATCCACATGAGCCAACCCCACCCCGCTGTCCCTACCGACTCAGGGCGCTGTCGGAGAAGGACGAGAGGTTCCGGTACTTCGCCGACGTGGGGCTGAACTCGTACGTGACCGCCCAGCTCTCCTTCCTGCCCGACGCGGAGCGCAGGTGCACGCGCGTGGTCGCCAGGTCCTTCTGCCCAGAGTTCGAGCACCACGCGGAGGTGCCCTGCGACCTGGACCTGCAGAGGAGCACCGGAGAGACCTCCAGCCTGGCCGAGGTGCTGGAGCAGGCGTCCGCCCTGTTCAGCCTCTGGCACAGGGACAGCCCTAAAGGTGAGCAAAAGCTTGGTTGTAGCTCGCTACCTAGCTTGGCGCTACCTGTTAGCATAGCACCCATAGATTCAAGATTCAAGATTCAAAGCATTTATTGTCATCACATCCAAGACATGACGAGATTGCAGTAGCTGCCACAGTTGTAGTGCATTCAATCAATATTAAAACAACAATAAAAGAAGAAAAGGAGAAAAGAAAGGCTGACCATCACAGGAATCACGACCACGGCTTATTGAAATTAATTGAGTGAACTGGAGGAAGATTCCTGTGATCTGAAAAGCTTTATAGTTCATGGTGTTTTTACATTTAATGATAAAAGTATTCACCTGCTGTTTACATTTTTTAGGGGTGACCACACCTAAATCTAAAGACGCTCTTTTGGGAACGGTGAAACTTCCCCTGAGTCATCTCCTTGTAAAAAAAACAGGTATGTCTGCCCTGATTGTTTAGTATTATAGTATTATAATGTTATAATTGAGGCCTGTGCTCTGACCTTCATGCTGTGAACGTGTCTCTCCAGGTATATCCGGTTGGTTTGCTGTCCAGCCACCTCGCCACTCCTGCTCCCCCAGCGGCCCTCAGGGGCCCGTGGGCGGGCTGGAGGTCTCCCTCAGCTTCTCCCATCACTCGGACCGGGACAGGGTCCTGGCCGCCGCCCGGGGGCTGGGCTGGGAACTCGGGCCGCGGGGCAATGAAGATGATGATGATGATGTCGATGGCGAATGTGACGAAGATTGGAGCACGGGAACCCTTTCTCTGAGCGTCTCCACGCCCCGGGCGTGGCTTCCCGTCCGCTGTCTGCTGCTGACGGGACAGGACCAACCACAGCGCTCCACCTACTGCTACCTGCGGTACCAGCTGTATGACCAGGAGGCCTTCTGCTCCCCGCTGAGACACCCCGCCCTGCAGGAGGAAAAGGAGGAGCAGGGGGGAGGCCGCATAGCCACCGTCACCTTCCAGGGCTCCAGGGTGGTGAGGATCAGGCGCTGCCAGCCCCTGCTCTGGTACCTCCGCGAGGAGCGGCTGGAGCTCCAGCTGTGGGTGGCCTTCGGGAAGCACAAGGCCCGGAGGCCCCACGACACGGACCGGCTGGTCGGGTCCGCCTTTGTGGATCTGTCCCCTCTCGCCGCGGGCCCCGGGAAGAACCAGAATCTCAGTGGTGTGGATCATTATGGAAATGATGCTCTTGATTAAAGGACTTTGGATATTTCATGCCCAGGAGCAACCAACTATAAACTAATGCAAAATGTTTTTTGTTTTTTTCACAGGAGTTTACCCGCTGTTCAGGCACTCTGCTTCAGATCTGAGTGGTGCAGCACTCAGGGTGCACATCGCCATGACGACAGGCTCTCTCCCCAGGGAGGCCCCTGCCCTCCTCGTCAGCGACGATGACGACGACCTCGACAGTCAGGAGGAGCTCTTGCAGGGAGTGGAAGAGGAAGTGGACCCAGGGCCCGCCTCCACCAGCCAATCACACGGCCCGCCCAGCGAGGGGACCAATCGCTGTGTCGTTGATCAGCTCTCTGACCTCCCTGCCCAGCAGCGGATGGAAGTCGACTCCCCAGAGGACTCCTTCCCCGTCACCGTCACAGTGGACCGCGCCATGCACCTCAGTCTGAGAGGTGAACCTCTAGGCCTTTTGCGTTGCAGGTGGCATCTCATTGGCTAGGATGCCTCCTGACCCCCTGTCGGAAGAGGCTTCAGTAGATGCCTGTGAACGGTATACAGGATTGGAATCAGCCTTACAAGCCCTGTGGTGGCAACTTTAAACATGCCTTACTTTTGGGCTTAATTGATATTATAGCTATAGATTCCCCATTGCCTACAGGCCTACAGCCTCTAATTTGAAGCATATGGGACATTCTGAAAACTATAAACCATTTACGAGGAACAGTTCAAGTCTGCATAACCTCCTGGTGGAGGTGGATCAGATGAGGCTGACTCTGGTTGTCCATGTCTGCCCCACAAGGCTGCCCCCAGGCGGAGTCACGGGGGTCCCTGCCCTGCTGCTGTGTGTCCTACCTCACCGCTGACTGCTCCCAGCCCGTCTCCACGCCCCTCATCGCCGACAGCAGCTGCCCTGTCTGGGAGCACCACCACGAGTGCAGGTAGGGGCCGTGCATGGTGGGGGCAGTTTGAGTGTTGATATTGGGGCAGGATTGGGGAGTGGCCTGGGCGTTAAACTCCCAGGCAAAACTTTCTGGGTTTATTACCAATGACCACAGCCCACCTGTAGGCCCCATTGCGCAAGATGCTTAACCCCTACCTGTCCTGCTCATTAATGAGCTATATGATAAGTAATTAAAATACAGTTAATTAACGAGCTGCTAAATGACTCAATAGCACTCAAGAAAACATGTGAATATCTTTTGAATTGTTTTTGATAGGCTATCAAAGCAGCTGCTGGTGGACCCACTACAGTCTCTGGTCTTCAAAGTCTGGCACAAAGGAGGTAGGCTAACGGGGGTTTGACTGGACAACCTTCACCATGGGTCGCAGCAGGTCACATGCCTCAGCTGATGTTGATTGATGGCTCTGTTGTCCGCAGACATGGAGAGGGTGATCGGGTTCTCCTCGGTGGACCTGTGCCCCCTGCTGTCGGGCTTCCAGTCGGTGTGCGGCTGGTACAACATCACAGACTTCAGCGGCCAGTGTCAGGGCCAGCTCAAGGTGTCCGTCTCCCCGCTGAGGGGCGTCCAGGGGCTCCGAGGGCAGCGGCAGCCACTGAGCGAGCCTGGGTCTACCAACTCAACGGTGAGGGTGGGGCTCATTTAGCCCCCCTGGAGGCTGGTGGTGCTCATAGGTCTTATTGTAATACAGGAGAACATGGAAAGCCACTTCATGTCGTACTCTCTGGGTAAACCTGGTAGGACAAAGCTGTAGCGTCACACATTCTTGAAAGAAAATACAAGGCACACATTTTGTTACAGGGCAGTGTGGTTTGGTCTACGCTGCCCATAATGCACTGCCTGGTGCCTAGTTCAACTTTACTGTTTTCTTTTCTATTGGTATTTATTCTCTATATCGGCCTCTGAGACATGTTGAGCGAGACCCTAATTTTGTGTGCAGAGAAAACAAATACAACCATAAAATGATACACATTTCAACATTTACAACACAATAAGATTTGCTTATTGATGTTTTACATCCCCTGGCTCCAAGCTTCTCCCAGGAGTGAGGTGCACGAAGGCTGACTGCGGTCTACACCAACTGTGTTGACTTGAGGAACATGCAGTGTGAACCAGGGCTGAGATCCTCCCAGGCTCCAGTCTGAATGTGACGTGATACGAGACAGCAGTTTGTTTAGGGATTTGTATGCAAATATGCACAAATGTGGAGCACACCTCATGGGAAGAGAACCTTTCCAGCCAACCTTTCTATAGGAGTCCATTGACGGGCATCACCCGTAATAAATCTGAGAGCAGGATGGTACAGACGGCATCGAAAGACTTGAGGGATGCAGCGGATTCATGTGACATCACCATTACCAAGCACATTATCAGCAATTCTTTTCCTACTTAATATGGACCACCTTTTTGCCCATTTTGACAGCCGAGTTCAGTTAAAATGCTCTTCCACATGGTTGACGGTATAATTAATAGATTCTAGATGTACAAATTAAAGTGGTAGTCATTCACTATTAGTATAGCAGGCACACTGTAGGTCCTGAACTAGACCTGATATAACCCTGAGCTAACTTGCATGCCTGAATTTGTTTAAGGGCTTTAGCCAGAATTTCCACGACACATTGGTAATCTGTTTGGACTGTTGCAGGTGACAGGGAAATCGTTAGGAACGTGGCGTTTTACAAATGGTAAGAAGTCTGACTCCGGCGGTCTGACGGTGGGTGTGTTGTGTTACCTCAGGCATTGTTCCAGGGCCTTCCTCTGGGCTACCAGACCTCTGCCACATACAGCAGCTTCCCCGCTCACCTCAGCCGCTTCCCTGAGCAGAAGATCTCCTCACCTGAGCGGATGGACCAGCTCTTCCCCCCAAGGTTTCCAATACCACACGCAACCACACAAACACTCTCACCTCACACTCTCATCTTCTTATAAGAGGTTGAAACTAAGGTGGGTTTTTGTGGGGTTGGTTTAAGTGTCTGGGGCAAAGTAGTCTCACAAATCAGACTTAAAACTACATCTGAAGTCTGATGGCAGACAAGCTCAAATCTGGTTAAACAGGGCTCTAGCAGGTGACCCTGGCACATGGTCTGCTAGGCGGCACACCCCAGGCACACCCTAGGTGTGCTGCCTCACCCAACCCCAGTCTAATAGGTGTGACTCGGTCCAGGTGAGGCTGCTTAAAGCGGCCATCACTCAACACATACATCACAGGGGCGTTTCATTTTCCTCTGCTTCAGATTTCCTGACTGGCAGAACCACAATGGTGATATAGCAATATGGCAATTAATGTCAGATCAAGAAAAGGACTGATCCCTTGAACTTGCCATTGTATCACTCCTTGGCGAAATGCAAACACAAACACAAATCAAACCCTCTGTCCCACAGGGTGAAAAACACTGGGCTATAGTCTTGTCCGTCCATCGTCTGGGTCCGGGATGAGGGGCATGGTAACCCCATCATGGGGATCATAATAGTTGCTATGAACTTCATGTGTGGAAGCATACGTGTCTTTATCTGTGTTCCACAACCTTGAGGAACAGTGAGTAAAAGCTGCCTCCCCCGTTAAATGTAGTATTTCAGGACCTTTTTAAAAGGTCAAACATTTACTTTCTACCACTCGTTAACATTGTTTAACTATTTCAACTAACCAACCATATTCGTATGGCCTCTAAAAACAATTCCATTTACCTTTTACCTTTTTACACATTTACCTTTCAGTTTGTTAATACACTTTTTCCCCAGAGCTGTTTTCATACTGTAATCTGAAACCTCACCTTCTTCTCCACAATGTTTTTTTTCCCCTGAGGAAAAGAATGTACAAAACTGGTTTCCCACCAGCTGTCTTCAAATGAGGAAACGGCTGAAGGCCGCGCTCCGCATGTATTTTGCCTCGCTGCAGCCTCTCATCAGCAGTCTGGATTGATCTGTGTGTGATTAACCCCCCTGCTCCCGATGGCCACCTCCAGGTGCGCGGAGGGGGACCGCCACGGGGAACACATGGACAACGTGCGGCTCTTCCACCAGAGCCTGCAGGAGCAGGCGGCCGGCGATGCCCATCCCTCCAGCTCCGCCCTCTTCTCGGCGCTGCGGTATGGGTCCTCATCCATCACCCGAATGTCACCCTGTGGACAAATGTTGGATTGGATTAACAGGGTTTTTGTGGGGTTTTTTATTGTTTTTTAGGAAAAACCTCAGCGAGCTGGACGACATCCAGAAGTACTTCAGCCGCAAGCTGTCCGCCCCCAGCTTCCCACCCGCCTCCGAGCACGCCTGCACCCCCCCGTGGCACCACGGGGAGGAGGCTCGGGCTCCTGGGCACCCGGAGACCAGCACACATCAGCTGCTTCTCAAGTCCAGCCAGCTAGTGGGAGAGGTGGACAACATCCTCTCTGGTGAGTTCATGTCTTGGGTCACAAAACACAAGACATGTGTTTTTGTTTTAAGAAACGGAAACTTATTTCAAACACCACACCGCTTCCATCCCTTCTAGGTTTGCAGTGGCCGGAAATGAGCACCTCTGACCCCCAGAGCCGTGCCTTGTCACCCCTGGCCCCAGGGGACTGCCCCCCGGTGGGCCCCTCAGGAACCTTTCCAAAGAGAGCCCCCCATGCACCCTCCCAGGGACCTACAGAACCTCCTCAGGGGCATGATGCTCCTCCCCAGGAGGAGGGTCTTCATGGACACACTGCAGTTCTGTCTGAGGATGAAGACGACGAAGACTATGGACCAGGTGGCAGAAAGGATGCAGAGGCAGGTGGCTGTGAAGATGATGAAGATGATGATAGTGACGGGGACTATGATGAGATGGTGGTGGAACCCAGACCTCTGAATGAAGTGACCTCTTTAACGGACAAAACCAGCCCTTGGACCAGCATAGTCTCAGTCTGTGAACTCGGTTCAGTGGAGAGCCTGGAGGATCCGGAAGAAGGAGGAGTACGTTGTTTCCAAGACCTATCCCAGGGTGAGAAGGACAGGGAGCAGTCCGGACCAGGGGCAGAAGGTCCGGACCACCGAGCAACCCCTGAGGATTATAGTGGGACCATCATGGGGGAGAGTGGACACTGTGAGTGCAACCATTCCACTGGATCACAGAGTGACGCCTCTAACTCTGAGGAGGAGGAGGACGGAGGAGAGAGGACAATGCAGGCTTCAGCCGAGGAAGAGGAAGTAGAGCTGGGTGTGATGAACCAGGGAGGTCAGGTGTCAGTGGTCACGCCTGACCGTTCTGAAGCTCGCTCTCCCACTCTGTCTGCCCCCAGTGACCCTTTGACCTCATCACACAAGGAAGACCAACCACCACCAATGTATCCTTGCTCAGTGTCTGGTGTCCGGTTTTAACACTGCTCAGTGGCGTTAGCTCAGATCTCTGTTTTCCTTATTGGTCCTGGGGGGTTGACTGAGTGTTTTCCTTAACGTTCTTGTTTAAGCTGTCCTGCCCTCAGGGAGATCCCCAATTTCTTCCTTCCAACCCATCATCTGGAGGCATCCATGAGGGCCCTGCGCCTGGCTCCGGCCTTCTCCAGGCCACAGTCTGATCCAGTGAGTACCCATTAGAGGAGGGATACCCGACCCGAGCCTGACAGGACCCGACCGTACCCGATGGGCCGGGTCGGGCTCGGTCACATCTGCACGATTTGAAAATTTTAATTTACCCGCGCATTAACCCGTGCATGTTTACGACTTTAACTGTGTCGGCTTCGGACATAAAAAGCTTGATGCCTGTCGGGCTCGGGTCGGGTTTGGTTACTGTTCTGTCGGACGCGGGCCGGGCTCGGACAGAAAATTTCGGCCCGATCCGCACTCTAATACCCATCCACCCCAAAAGAATCTGAAACGTGTCTATCCGAGTCCAGGGCAGTTAGGCTGGCGTTAGGGGTGGGCGATTGGATTCACGGAAGAATTGCGCTTCTTGTCTTTTATGATTCTGAATTTACGACTTTAGATGATAATGATAATTATGAAATAAATTGTATATAAATCAAATATAAATACGACATCATGTTATTCACACTTTACTCTGCTGTCATGACCCTGGAGTAGATCCTGAGCACCCCTATCTACTGAATCAGGAATCGATTTTTTTATGTTATGGTGGCCCCCCCCTCCCTCCTCCGAAGAACGGAAAATGGAACCATCGATTCCGAGGGAGTGACACCCCTACGTGAGACCCAGTGCCTCCGTCCGGCCATGCAAGGGCAGCTCCACATGAGCACTGGGACTCGTTGCTTTGCGGTGGGTCCGTGTCCTCTCAGGAATGGTGACCACGCGCCCTGACCCTGTAACTTAACCTGCATTCTGCACAGCGCTAACATTCTACACAACCATTACAGAACCCACATCTCCGCCAAGTAAGGCGAAGGTTCACAAACGCTTTTCACTCTGCTAACTCTTCCTTCGTCGAGCAGACGGGCTGTATGCCAAAGCGTTGGTCAAAAGGCCTGCGAAGGAGAGGCGGTGTGACACCTTGTGTCTCGTGGTGCTTGGTCAGCACCTCAGGTAGATGTTGGCTGTGCACCATTGTTATTTTCTTCTGAACAAGCTATCAACAAAATGGTGGTTGATCATCAGTGGAATATGAGATTATTACTCGTGGAATATTGGATTATTGGCAGTGGAGTAGTTCCTGTTCTTGGCGGACAGGATTAATTATTTGTTTTTCTTATCGCTCATGTTGAAACTTGAAGCTCATTAAAATGTCAAACAATATGAAACTGTTTTGGCTTTAAAAAAAAAAAAAACTTTAAACAAACTTTTGCAAAACAAAGTTTGTGACTATTAGTTTAACACACAGACATACAGTTTGTATATCTTCAAATCATGTATTGGTGTTTGATATTTGCACTGCTGGCATGTTTAAGCCCAGTGTTGTTTCCTTTGGGCCTGACTCACGTTGTGGGGATGTCGGGTGAGTAACAGAGAGGAAGGATGTCATCATGAAAGCGGTCTGATGAACAGCTGAGATGGTCCGCCTTAGTATGTCTCGCTGTGACTCGGCAAACAGACTAAACCGTTCAGCTTAAGCATCTCCCCCTGCTGAAGTGTCCCTGAGCAAGGCGGGCCGGCCTGCCTGCCTGCCCGACAGCCCCAGAGATCAGTGGTCTCATGTGTGCAGGCTGTTTGGCGGATCTAAAGGGGTTTTAACACAAGGGACCTGGGAACCCGTCGGCGATGATCCCTTGATGGTTTTAAATGGTACTCCCTCTGCTGTGCACACGTCTCTGTTGACATTGCTTGAATGCAGATGAATGTTAACGAAGAGCTTAGTCGTCGTCCTCACGCTTCCGGGTGTTTACTGGGATTCAGCCCAAGCCCGCTCAAAGAGGACGATCGTGTTCTCGTCCCGTCCTGCGAGGCCGCATTCATATGCAGATTTCTGGCCGAAAGAGATACAGTTACACAAGGGTTCCCCCTGCCAAGGGTGCCATCCCAACAGGAGGAAGTGCGATGCCATGGGAGTGATAACCAAGTGTGGCAGGGGGCCCTGCTGTCGTCCGGGTAACCCTGCGGTCGGCCACCGACGGGGTGGGAATGCGCGGCTTGCGTCACTCGACCACAAAAAGTCTCCAATTTCAGAAGGTGGTGTGTGAAGATATAGCCGAGGGCTGGTGAGAAGTGGGCGGGGCTTGGGTTGGAGCTCGCTGAACCAGTTCAAGCTGGACACTTGTTGTTCTGAGGCTGTACTTTGTGCTCCAGCGGGCCTCAAGGGGACACATGTGCTAATCTGACTTTGTTTTTGCATGTGATTTATTCAGCAAAAAGGCCACTTAACTACAGTGTACGGTGAAGGCTAAAGGATCTCTTCTCAAGCTCCGATGACGAACGGCCAGAACTGAAATGTTTTTTCTGTGAACCTTCCTTTCCCAGGGTCGTGGTTCTGCAGTGCGCCGGCCGGGGCCCAGGCGGCCTCCCCGACCCAGGCCCGCCATGCCAGCAGCACCCCTGAATACACAAGAGACTGCAAGAATAGCCCAAATATTCGCTGCTCATTATACTGAGGACCAGTAACCTCTTTATCAATGGGAACAGTCTACCTAAATATATGTAAATATATGTATATATAATCATGTACATTATGCGTCATATTTGTACTTTTATAAATAAATATGTGGTTCTTTATGTGTACAATCGAAAGCTTTTTGTGTGCATTTAAAACTGGAGAGTGTTTTTGCATATGTGGCCCAAATTTTATGATTGCAAGTGTACAGAATCGTACAATGGCATTGTGATGTGAATAGGGAAATTGTTGCAACTTCGGTCAGTCAGGCCGGATACATAGTAGAAGAGCAGCAAATTAAGCAAAAACGGCAAACAATATCTGAAGAAGGCTATAGCCTACTTGACACATTTAGATTTGTTCATCATTATTTGACATGACCGTAATTCCATTCATCAAGCAACACATTTACGTTAGCGACTTACAAATAGTACATTTGTCATAAGAAGGTGAAACATTTAATTGCTGCTAATACAGAAGACTGATAAGATAACATACACGCCGGCTTATGTTCGCAGATAACATCTGGTAACATAAGAATGTTAGAACAAGTTTCAAGCATTCCAATTGCCAGGTGAACCATTGCTAGTATACAACATCTCTGGCTAAGTGGCAAGTTACAAAGCGATTATAAAGTGACCAGACGTACAACATATGATACAAGAGCATGAGGGTAGGGGTTTCTTTTTTTTTTTTTTTACTGTAATGTCTGTTGTCTGTAAGTGCATTGTTATCTCCATTTCGGTGCCTTCTTTCTGTCGCCCCACGAGTCCCACAGGTTATACTCGGGCTGTGCATGAACGTACAAGGGCCTGCTACGGAACCACCGTTTATATCACACAGAACAGTGGTGTGGGTGTTTTGGACACGTAGGTCGTTTCAGGTGAACGACTGAAGTGTCGCCGATTGTTGGGGCGTCTTCAAATGTCAAGCCATGTAATGTCGAAGGAACGTGTCTGCGGCTAAAAATAGCGCAATTATTAAATTGAACAAGTTGTGACGGGCGCACTGCGAGGATGACACACACACACACCGAGCCGATGCCCGACGATCTTGCCGGACAGGAGACTCCGCCTCCTGACAGAAGACTCCGCCTCCTGGTATAAATACCCCACAGGGACGACGCTTCCTGAAGTCCCCTCATACGGAGCTATTGGAGATTCTTAGTCGGCAGGTTGCTGTGAGATTGTTTTTTTTTTTTTTTCAATAAGGTAACTTGGGTTAATTGCTTTGTATGATGTGTTATTGCTTCTAAACTTTTTTTTTCTTTTTTCTACCGCCCCAAGCAAATGATGATCACATTTGACATGTGTGTGTTTCTCAGTGGTATGCTGGTCTGTTGCCCTATATGGACCGCGGAGAAACAGAAAGGTTTTCCATCCAAGGGAGAGACTATTCTTTACCTGAAACCTGAAGGTGACTAGTAATCTTGATATATTGAACGTGATGGTCAACCCGCATAATATGTGATCCATCAGCATCACAACAACGCCTTCATGTCATTCACTTGTTGTGATCAGAAGGTCGGTTGCTGTATAAGCGATCTCCAGATGCTCCGAGTGTCCTGGGAGGGTCCAACACCTCAGCCTTTACACACACTGCAGTCTTGAGCCCAATTCGTAAGCGGTAACAACAACAACAACCATGGTGGCTGTCCGGAGCGCAGACCACCTGCCCCCCACGACCCCTGTGAAGATATTCGGCGCTGGGACCGCAGCTTGTGTTGCGGACCTGGTCACCTTTCCCCTGGACACAGCCAAAGTTCGGCTCCAGGTGAGAGTGGCATCTCTTGACCGCTTGTTTTTTTTTTTCTTCACTGGCAACGTGTATTAAAAAATCCTCAATACACATTATATTGTAGGCCAAGTGATTGTGAAGTGAGTCATTCATCAAAACCTTGCCTGCTCATGCGGTGCAGTATGTACTAACACAGGATGCCCCACACCCTCTGTTTGCTTTAGATTCAGGGAGAATCAAAGTCCCCTGGGAGCCAGGCTTTGCGCTACAAGGGCGTGTTTGGGACCATCACCACCATGGTGCGGACCGAGGGGCCCCGGAGCCTGTACAGTGGCCTGGTGGCGGGCCTCCAGAGGCAGATGAGCTTCGCCTCCGTCCGTATCGGCCTCTATGACTCCATGAAGCAAGTTTACACCCGGGGATCAGACAGTAGGCGCAAGAAACACAAGCTGGCCCTTTTGTTGATTCTGTTTAGCTTTTTTATTTGTTTAGTCTGATGACAATGGTAGAATTCTGTTATGTAACTGAGGCGACCACAGGGATGCCTCTTGGAACTTTGTGTTTGCCTCGAACGTTACTGAGTATGCCAAGTTAAAGCCACAGTATGTCAACCTGACCCAAGTTTAATTTAAAGGTGCTGTAGGTGAGATGTCATGGTTATATTTTGAGTATTTTATTATTTATTAATTTATTAGAAATACTATAGTCAGTAACTAATAGACTATCCGTCTATTAGTAATAATAAATAATAATAATAATGCATTTTATTGAAAGGCGCCTTTCAAAGCACTCAAGGACACCTTACAGACAAGTTAAAAACAAGTAACAAGTAACAGTGGCATACTCAGTCAGTGTGTGGCAGAGTATGCCACTCGGAATAAATGTGTTTTTAGGCGTGATTTAAAGGTGGAGACTGAGTCAGAAGTGTGAATGTCTGGTGGGAGAGAGCTCCAGTAGTGGACAAAATGCTGTGTGAGATTGAAGTTGACACTCCAAATTCGATTCCATTTTTGGATCATCCCGGTGTATTTCTGACCAATCAGGGCGTCACTCCCCTGATGGTTCAGGAGAATCCACCTTGCTTTTCAATCACAGTTGTTTGAATGCAACAACTTTAACTCAAAAACGACATTTTCTAATTTCCTGTCCTCTCCACCACCCTACATGGGTACAACCATGTTACCACTATAGAACATTACGTCACTGCTAAAAGTAGGTTCCCACTTTGCTTGTTTTATACAACCACTTGCAACCTTAATGTATCTGTTACACTGTGCAATAAGAGCAGGATGTTGAAGTCACTGTACTTCTGTTTTCCTATTTCGCTGTGTTACATAAAGTGAAAAGGTGAAAGGTGATGCTGTCAACACTTAAAGGAAAAGGCAAGCAGGACAGGTTTGAAGCTTCTCCAGTATGTCAGTAAGACATCTGTCTGCCCTGGAGGCTACCGCCCCTATCTCTCCAAATTACCCTGTCAGGCAGACACAAAAACTGGAACTCTGGTATTTGCTTCAGCCTTATGCAAATATAATGTCCTGTGTGCATACATGGAATAATAGGTCAAATAAATGTACATATAGTGCAAATCATTAATTCTCCTCTTTAAAAAAACATAGCGCATGGTAGAGCAATTTAGTTTTTAGCTCATGGGTGTTAACATGTGTGTGGAGTTATTACTGGAATCCTGTCCGTCCAATCACAGCTCGTTATTTTGGCCTATTGCGTAACCTTCTCTGGAAGTGGCCTTTAAGTCAGGTGTTGTACGAGGCTTGGGTGCCTGTGCTATCAAGCTTGGATTTCACTCACATTCATTGGTGTTGTGTTATCCAGTGTGGGTCATCCACACAGCGAAGCACTGTGCTGTGGTCTCAGAAGACCCCTTTCTCCACGATACAAACAAAAAGTTAGCCATGGCAAAAAAACAAACATCTCCAGTAACTCTTTGTGTGGTGTCCTTTTACATTGACCGACATTGTGTTCTCCTGCAGGACAAGAGAGTCAATGGCTCTTCTTGTTCTGTGTGTGTGTGTGTGTGTGTGTGTGTGTGTGGTTGTGTGTGTGTGTGTATTTGTGTCTCCATCTGTGTGTGTGTGTGTGTGTGTGTGTGTGTGTGTGTGTGTGTGTGTGTGTGTGTGTGTGTGTGTGTATTTGTGTGTATTTGTGTCTCCATCTGTGTGTGTGTGTGTGTGTGTAATGTAATGCATCTATACTGTATATTCATCCAGTCAGGTGCTAACAGTGAGTCTCCTCCATCCATCCCTGCCACTGCTGCTGCAGACGCGGGCATCGGCGCCCGGCTGCTGGCTGGCGGCACCACGGGGGCCATGGCGGTGGCGGTGGCGCAGCCCACCGACGTGGTGAAGGTCCGCTTCCAGGCCCAGGTCCGGCTCCCCGAGGCCGCCGGCGCCAAGCGGTACAACAGCACCTTCGACGCGTACCGGACCATCGCGCGGGACGAGGGGGTCCGGGGGCTGTGGAAAGGTCCGTCCCAGACCGAACGTGGACCCTTTTGAAGCGAAGCGTTAGAACATCGACATGCTGAGCGCGTGTCTTGACGAGAACTCCCTCCCCCTCTCCCTCCTCCCTCCACCCCCTCCACGTCTCCCCAGGTTGTCTTCCCAACATCACCCGCAACGCCATCGTGAACTGCTCAGAGCTGGTGACCTACGACATCATCAAAGAGCGCATCCTCAAGTCCAACCTCATGACAGGCAAGTGGTGCTCGCCGGCGCGTGTTTCACGGCGCCCCACGTCTGGGCTCTCCGAGAAGACCCTCGAAACATTGAGCAGAGGCGCCAACATGGTAACTGTGTGTCTGCGCAGATAACATGCCGTGTCACTTCACGGCCGCCTTCGCCGCGGGGTTCTGCACCACCATCGTGGCGTCCCCGGTGGACGTGGTCAAGACGCGCTTCATGAACTCGGCCCCGGGCCGCTACAGCGGGGCCATCGACTGTGCGCTCACCCTGATCATGAAGGAGGGGCCTCTGGCCTTCTATAAGGGGTACGTACCAAACACAACCAGCTGACGAGGCCACGCTATACCAGCGCCCCGTTTGTGTACCTGCTAGCTAATGTTGCGCTCGTGGTGTCGAACGATTCAACTGCGTCAGGGGGAGAGTTTAATCACCGGAGCATGAATGTCATGTTGATATCTGATATTGCATGTCGTGCTGTTTTCATGAGCTGGCGGCCCGTCCAATGTCACCCGTGGGCCTATCCCCCTGACGACAGGCCGATTCCGATCAATCATGTTTACGACCGGTTGCCATGGTGCTCGCTGGCATTCAACGGTCTCAGTGATTTGTTGTTTGAAGAGAGGACCGCTGAACAAAGGGGGCGGAGGTGTCCAGTGAACGAGTGGAGTGTGAAGTAAGACGACGAGGAACTCAACCCTCGTGTGTTATCACCGCTCCTCCTCCCGCAGGTTTGTCCCGTCCTTCCTGCGTCTGGGCTCCTGGAACATCGTGATGTTTGTGAGCTACGAGCAGATCAAGAGGGGCATGATGAAGGTCCACCAGTCCTGGCAGTCCCCTGCTTAGTCCGTGGTCTCCGGGGTCTGCAGAAAACGGACCAAGGTGTAGAAATGTCCCGCGGCCCACCCCCCCAAGAACATCACAACAG
>OMKI01057732.1:3264-15691 GCA_900302315.1 Phycis blennoides | reverse complement strand
GGGGGGCCCCCCCCCCGGGGGCCCCCCCCCCCGCCACTCCACCTCCCAGTAGCAGCGCCCGGCGCCCCCCAGCGGGCTGAGGCTCAGCGCCTGCGTCCAGCCGTCGAACCGCGACGGAGTGTCCGCGCAGGTGCCGGCGGCCACCTGCAGGGTGGCCTTGGTGTCGCCCTCGGAGAGGACGAGCCGCCGGTGCGCCGTGGCGGGGTCAAGGGTCAGCTGGACGGCGTCTAGGGTGGAGAAAGTCAGGAGAGCCGTCAGGGAACGGCCCTTAAAACCCCTGAGTTTTAAAGTCCCCCGCCCGCTGTCAAAATGTTCGGTGTGCCGTCGCCGACTTTTGGCAGACCCGTTTGTTAACTTAGGGGCGGGGCTATGTGGCTGTTCAGGGGTTGCGCCCTGGCACAAGCCCCTCCCACTCGCATAACCTCCGGGTGTGGCCCTGAGGTTTTCTTGATGTTACCTGGTGACCCAAAACAGCCAATAACAGGTGATTTATGCAATAGCATGCGTCTAACCTATAGAGGGCATTTGAGTCCATATTTACATCATTTCTGATGTTTCTAAAAACTTTGTACATTCAAGGAGGTAAAGGTCGGATGGCGAAATCCCAACTCTTCTCCGTTTTGGCACCACAGTGGTGGAACGAGCTCCCGGCCAATGTCAGGACTGCAGAGTCACTCCCCATCTTCCGGAAGAGACTCAAGACCCACTTGTTCAGAGTTCATCTGAACCCTGCATAACCTTCCCCTCATGCACTTGTTTGTTGTACGTCTTGGCACTTTAACTGCGCTTTGTAAATTAGCACTTTGATCGCAATTGATAACTTGGCACTTAGTCAGAGATGTTGTATACTGGCAATGGTTAATCTAGCAATTGAAATGCTTGAAACTTGTTCTGGTGACTTTCTTACTGTATTAGCTGCAATGAAATGTTGTGCCTTTTTATGACAAATGTACTCTTTGTAAGTCGCTTTGGATAAAAGCGTCTGCTAAATGCCCTAAATGTAAATGTAAAGTAGAGATCTGGACCATCACAATGCGTAGCATTACTACATAGGCCATGCATGGCTTTTCATCTGCTGTGTGTGTGTGTGTGTGTGTGTGTGTGTGTGTGTGTGTGTGTGTGTGTGTGTGTGTGTGTGTGTGTGTGTGTGTGTGTGTGTGTGTGTGTGTGTGTGCGCGCGCGCGCACACACACCAGCCATACTCACACTGAAGGAACTCCTCCCTGCTTCTGGGTTCAGGTGCCTGGATGCTATCCAGGTTAATCTCCCTCACTGTTGTGGAGATGAGCAGTGAGATGTCCGTTACCATGGAAACAACATCCCCCCCCACCCCCAGGTGATTCATGTTTGATTTCAGGACACATTGGATAGAGAATGCGGGAAAATAAATGGGTCGCTCTACCTGGTACATTTCATGATCAGCCCCACACACAAAGACGCACACGTCCTGTCATTGGGGTGTCCAAATAACTAACTTGCTCTACCTTGCTTGTCGTTTTTCACACCAAGGACCACACCGTGGGGCGACAGTGGCTCAGTGGGTACAGCGGGTGGACAGAGCGGGTCGTCCGCTAACCGCAGGGTCGGCGGTTCGATCCCCTTGACGCCCCTCCTCCACATGTCGAACCCCACAAATGTACTGATTGTAAGTCGCTTTGGACAAAAGCGTCTGCTAAACGCCCCTAACCAGCCCCACCTTACCAGCGGGCCAATTTCCCACTTCAATAAAACTCTACTCTTAGGCATATTTAGGCTACATTTGATTCACTTTTAATTGAGAAAACAATTATCTGTAGCCTACTCGTAACTTTGCTTTGGAACGCAGATGAAGGTTGATTTGAGAAACACCGATATGAATTCGACTTTCCTGTCATCCTCTCGGAGACCACTTGGGGGCGCTGGACCACACTTTTGAGTATCACTGTTCTAAACCCACACGTGTTCATGTTCATGAGAAGTCAAACGGTCGGGGTGAGGCCGTACAGCAGCAGCGCCATCGTATGGCCCGGAAGGAGAATTGCAACACATTTCCTTCAACTTGCTCGGTAGGGTTCAAGCAAGTTTGCTCACAAGGTTCCAATGCTTTTTGGGTGAACACTGTACAAAGGAAAAGTACAGAACAATGAGTAACTATTAAAGGTATGTTAGCTTACATGCGGGGAAGACTGGGCCATCATTCAGCATGATGTCTGGAGAGGGTGAATCCAAGAACAGGTTGGGGTTAACTGAGAACAAGACGAGAGAAGGAAACTGAATTCATCATGCTGTCTTCTGACTGTCATAAAGAATAACCATTGGCAAATTCCCAGAGCCCAAATTCTAATATATATATATATATATATATATATATATATATATATTACTTGAGCTGTCTGAAAACAAAAATAAAACATTCAGCACATGATACATTTCCAAAATTACTTGGTGGTTCATCAACATTGACTGATTCATTTCACCAGTATTGTATACTGCTAATGGGGAACCACGTGGAATACTTTAAAAAAGTAAAATCTGTTGCTTCACCTTCTGTTGGCGTTTCAGACAGAGTGCCTATTCCCCCTGTGAACAAGATCCAGGAAGTTAAAAACCAATGCCACTTAAAATAGACTCCATGGGATAGTATGCTAAATTACGACTGAATGCAAATAGATCTATCAAAATAGTTTTGCAGCATTTTAATTTAGCTGGTTTATGATTTGACGGCTTTTGTAATTAAAAAATGGATCTGTATGGCAGAAAAATTGTGATGTAATGATGATGTCATGTTTCGTTGTGTTCAAACCATCTCTGAATAGAACGTAACATCTTGTATCCATTCTGAAGAAAACATAACATCATAACGGAGAACATAGCTAAGACGGGGCGACAGTAGCTCAGTGGGTAGAGCAGGGTGGACAGAGCGGGTCGTCCACTAACCGTAGGGTCGGCGGTTCGATCCCCTTGATCCCCCTCGTCCTCCTCCAACTGTCCACATGTCGAACCCCACAAATGTACTGATTGTAAGTCGCTTTGGACAAAAGCGTCTGCTAAACGCCCCCCTTTACCCTTACAATGTAAGTTCTGATATGTCTGTGAGGTTGAGATGCCTCAGAAACAGCCCTTACAGTAGGTCATTAGAATTGACGCTGTCCTAATCTATTTTCCTCACTCCTGCACACATTGCATGGAGTCACTTGCATGTACTTTCGCCGCCAGAACTTTTAGATGGCTGATTTCAAAGGTTAGCAGAGTTTAAACTGAGCGCGTGGTGTTGGTATATACTGATGTAGTTTGTAGTCCAGCTCTTACATGGGTTTCCTCCTCTGATGGATGGACCGCTGCGACCTGTCGGGGTCGTGGCCTGGGCGGGTGTGGCCTGGGCGTTGCCGCGGCGATGGGAGCGGAAGAGACTGCTAATGGAGGCCATCCGGCTGAAGGCTGGCCCAAAGGAAAGGACACGAGGCGAGAACAGGACAGAATAAAGGTCACTTTCTTCTTTTTGAATGACTCAAATATCACAAACATGGGGTTCCCAAAACGTGGCACCTCGTTGAGGCTCATTAAGATCACAGGTTACCTTCTGACCCTCACTAGAGGCCCAGGTGACCAATTTGAAAACCCCTGAATTAGCATTACTGAATTAGAAATCAGTGAACCAACATTGTAAGCCCCTTTACTAACATCACAAAATCACTGAAATAACATGCCAAAACATTACAATAAACATAAACCATTGAATTTTCAAACGGTGAACTAACATACAGTACATAGCCAGTGAACCAACTTAAACAATCAGTGAACCATCGCACAAAAAACCACTGAACTTCCCATAAAAAAATAATTCAGCATGAATCAACTTACGTCCGGTGACCGGCTGGGCCGGGGTGGTTGCCGGGACGACGGCGGCGGCGGCGGCGACCGGTTGCGGAGGGTCAGCGCGGGCCGGCGTTGTGGCTTGGTTCTGGTTCTGACGGGAGCCGTCCCACAGGGACTCGGACTCGCGGCGGCTGGGGGTGGGGCTGGGCCTGGGGCTATGCCTGCTGCTGCTCTCCCTCACTGGGCGGGGGACAAAGACACAGAATGAGTTGTGGCTCGGCTGGGTGAGTCCCAGCCACAGCCTGGCATCCTTGAGGAAGACACCTTCGCTGCTCCCTAGTGGTATGACGTTACAAAGACACCACAAAACACGCCTTAAGACGCCTGCTTTCAGCGTAGGGCCTCAGACCAATGGGGTCTGAGGCCAATGGGGTGACGTCGAGGCGGGGCTCGTGAATTCAGATTCAAATTCATTGGCTTGTTTGAGTGTCTGTTTTCTACCTGCTTCTAATCCCTGGTTTTCCCTTCTGTGCCCGTCCGGGGGTCTGGGAGAGCTAGAGCCTCCTGGAGACAGAGGACAACACACAGGTGAGCGAGTGAGTGAGTGAATTTGTAAGTGAGAGACTGAATGAGAATGTGACATTTTCATTTGTGAGTGAATAAATGAGCTAGTAAGTGACTGACTTTGTGAGTAAATGATGATTTGAATGATTAATGATTTGTGAGTGAATTGGTGAACACACAGCCTTACCTCGTGGTGGGTCCCTACTCCTCACATCCAATCCTGGGGGTACAAAACAACAAACAGCGGTGTAAATAAACGTAACCATTCACCGTGTAATTCTTATGACGCCGAGACACCACATTTAGCTTGGCAGCCCGATCCCTTGTGATCCGGGCGGTCACGGGTCCACCTACCGAGTCCTCTCCTGTCGGCCGTTCGTGTCCCCAGGGAGGCGCCCGTGCTGCTCGCTGAGGGACAAGGGACGGAAAACGTGTTAATAAAAAAACCCCACATATTATCGTTTCATCTTTTAGCGCAAAGAAAAACTAATAAGCAGTGAAGCTGACAAAGACAGAACCACAGCCGGGTCGCACTGGAATGATAATAACTAAGAGTGACCAAACCTGTCGGACGTGTGGCTGCGCTGCGAGTGCCCAGACCTGAGAACACTGAGGAGGAGACGCAAGAAAACGAAGGATGAATGGATGAATGGATGAATGATGAGTGGATGAATGATGAATGGTGAATTGATGAATGGATGAATATGAGTGGATGAATGATGAATGGTGAATGGATGAATGGGTGAATGGTGAATGGATGAATGATGAGTGGATGAATGATGAATGGATGAATGGTGAATGGATGAATGGGTGAATGGTGAATGGATGCATGATGAGTGGATGAATGATGAATGGTGAATGGATGGACGGTGAATGGATGAATGATGAGTGGATAAATGACGCATGGTGAATGGATGAATGGATGAATGCAAGATGTCATTTTCAAAGCGCTTTCAGCAGCCATAGTGGTTAAGAAAGTGTACTTTCTAATTGTAGTTGATAGGATTAATGGGTGAGATAAGTAGGAATGCATTTAACACCCTTGAGGGTTAAGCGAGTGCCAGCCGACATCACATAGCATTCATTTAAACCGATCAAACACGACAATTGCGAAAACCTGTCTTGTGTTTTGTGTGCGGTGAATGTAAATGTGTGTGTCTGTATTTGTTGCTTAAATGCGGTTGATACATGTGAAACAAATTACTCACGTTTAAGGAAGCCTCCTTTCGCACTGCGGTTAGCTAGGTGAGAAAGGGAAAACGTTTCAGCATTACCACAACAGCTTCCACTCTCAGCAAAAGCGGCAATGCAATCAATATGAACACGTGTGACTCTGCTTCTTCAGAGAAGACACCACAGGCACTCACAGTTGCTGCCTTCCAACGTGAACAGGGTTGTGTCATTCACTGAAAGGAAGAATACAAGATACATGTTAGGCTACAGTAATCAGTGTAATCAGTGACTTGAGAAGGGATCCATTCAAGGGAACGGATAAGGTGCATTACATGTGTGTGTGCGTGTGTGTGTGCGTGTGCATGCGTGCGTGCGTGCGCGCGTGTGGGTGTGTGTGCGTGCGTGTTACTCACCTTTCTTGGTGATCTTTCCAAGCTCAGTGTTGCACAGGTCCTCCACGTGCTCCCTGAGGTCCAGGATGGCCTCTCGCGCTGGGTCGAAAGAGGCCTCCAGGTTCACCAGGACCCCCGGCAGCTCGTCCAGCTCCAAAGGGTTGGACAGGTCCTCGCAAGTCTGGAAAATGGTGGCAAATGTTACACACGTCATGGCAGATAATGTTATAAAGTATTGAGGGCGAGAGAAATGGGTTAAATGCGTTAACCGCTCTTATCAACTGGAACAGAACTGGAGGTGATGTATAGGGTCCCCACAAATCACATGCCCTTTATCTTGAGGTAGTGTATGAGGTCCCCACAAATCACATGCCCTTTATCTTGAGGTAGTGTATAAGGTCCCCACAAATCACATGCCCTTTATCTTGAGGTAGTGTATAAGGTCCCCACAAATCACATGCCCTTTATCTTGAGGTAGTGTATGAGGTCCCCACAAATCAACCTCACCCTTTACCTGGAGGTAGTGTATGAAGTCCCCACAAATCACCCTCACCCTTTACCTGCAGGTAGTATATGTGGTCCTCGCAGCGCACCAGATCCTTCATCTCCTCCGCGCGCCTCCTCCGCTCCTTGACCTCCACCGCCAGGGCGTCGGCCACCTGCCGCGCCTCCGCCATCTTGTCAAGCTCCGCCTGCTCCAGCATGCTCTCTGTCAGCATCTTCAGTCGCTCCACCGAGCTTCGCAGCTCTGACAGCACGACCTCTGCGTCGCCGCGCACACGCTCTGCAGAGTGCTAGAGGGGAGGAAGTGTACGTTTATGAAGTGTGTCTGGGTGGGCAGGGCCATTGGCGTGTCGTTATTGTTAGCAAACCTTTATTGCTGTTTTATTATGAGCTATATGCTATGCCATGCTATTACTATTTTATGCTACGCTATACCATAATAAACTAGATGATGCTACGCTATATCATGATAAACTATATGATGCTATGCTATACCATAATAAACGGTATTACGCTGTACCATTGTAAATTGTATCATGCTCTGTTTAGCCATAATAAACTATTATATTATGCTATACTATAATATAGCTGTATTATGCTATGCTATGATCTGCTATACCTTCATGATCTCCATCATTCTGGTCATCTCTTTCAGCTCCCTCTCTCTCTCCTGAAGTCTCTGTTGGTTCTCTGCCTGCAGCCCCGACAGAACTTTCTGGAAAGGCACACACGTACAGAGCTCAACGTCAACAAATGTGATGATTCCATGTCAGCAAATGTTGTAAAAACATGGGAGACAATATTGCTTGATGTGTCAACAATGTAAACAAAGAATGCAAACAAGGAACTGTAAAGATGACAATTACAAAGGAATACAACACAATTAAACACAGTATGTTAAGAGAATAAATAGCATTATGATACTAATATTGATACTATCATCCATAGTATCAATAATAATAATCTAATCTGGGACATTCACTGAGTGTGTCTGTCTGTCTGTCTCTCTCTATATCTGTCTTGTCTATCAGCCTGTCTATGCCTGCCTGTCTGCTCGTCTGCCGAAAATACACACAAACAGAACAAAAGCAAGAGAAGAAGAAGAGAAGACCTTTTGGTCTGTATTGGACATTCTCAGTATTTTTTAGACATTGGAACGAAATGTGTTCTCTGCATTTGACCCATCCTATGGTACATAGGAGCAGTGGGCTGCTGTGTTCATTTGACCCATCCTACGGTACATAGGAGCAGTGGGCTATGTTCATTTGACCCATCCTACGGTACATAGGAGCAGTGGGCTATGTTCATTTGACCCATCCTATGGTACATAGGAGCAGTGGGCTGCTGTGTTCATTTGACCCATCCTATGGTACATAGGAGCAGTGGGCTGCTGTGTTCATTTGACCCATCCTATGGTACATAGGAGCAGTGGGCTGCTGTGTTCATTTGACCCATCCTATGGTACATAGGAGCAGTGGGCTGCTGTGTTCAGCGCCCGGGGAGCAAGTTGAGGTTCAGTGTCTTGCTCAAGGACACTTCGACATGCGGACAGTTGGAGGAGGAGGGGGGATCAAGGGGATCGAACCGCCGACCCTACGGTTAGTGGACAACCCGCTCCGTCCACCCGCTCTACCCACTGAGCTACCACCGCCCCAAGCATTTTGTGCCGAGAGGAGAGGAGGAAGCGGCGGGCGAGGCGGAGGAAGTGACACGTGTAAAACAGCGGAATGCGGTCTGGATTGTTTTCCGGGACGTGCAGGGCGCCGCCCCGCACGTCGGGGACACACGCGACAGGCAGCACCTCGCACTGACTGAGTGAGGGCTGCGCCACCGAAACCCATCAGCCAAGGTGAGTTTCAAGCTGTGCCGCACCGCCTTCTGGAGGGGTTCGAAAACAATGGGCCGGAATTAGAATGCAGATGGCCGTGCAATCGGGCAGAGCTGTTAGGGGTGCGACAGAAGTTTCACGCCCAGCCTAACAGTTTAACAGAAGACACACACACGCACACACACACACACACACACACACACACACACACAAAGAAATTGTGCTTTTGTGTGCGTGTGTGGGTGTTGTGTGTGTGTTTGAGTGGGAGAGTCCGTGTGTGACGTGTGTGTTTCTGTTGGGTAGTCTATGGAGTGCAGTGAAGTGCAATTACATGTGAGCATCCACTTTTTGTGTTCAGTAACGCCGAAGTAAAACCGAGAGTTTATAAAAGCATCACAGGTCATCCTACCTCTCCCAAACCACGACATCAGAACTGGGTATCACAGCCAGTCAACTTTAACTTTTAAGTTTGCCTTTCATCACGATTACAGTCTCAAAACGCAGGATCGGCCCAGTTTAGAAAGCATTGTTTCCCCTTCATTCCTTAACCAGAACAAGGAAGAGCAGGAACAGGAAAAACTCTACTGACCAGAAACAGGAGTGTTGCAGGGCCCACAAGAACTACGAGAAGCAGACAGTTAAGAGTGGGCGACAGTAGCTCAGTGTGTGTAGGGCGGGGTGGACAGAGCGGGTCGTCCACTCACCGTAGGGTCGGCAGTTCGATCCCCTTGATCCCCCTCATCCAACTGTCCACATGTCGAACCCCACAAATGTACTGATTGTAAGTCGCTTTGGACGAAAAGCGTCTGCTAAATGCTCCCTTTACCCTTTAAGAATAGTCAAGCGTTGAAGGCTGCAGGCATCAGATTAGAATGACGGTAAATGAATCACAATAAATAAATCACAGCAACGACAGACAGTCAAGCAGAAAGAACGAGCCTAACAAAATCTGATGAACCCAAAAAAGCATGGAGAGGACATACGATTCCTGTGCCCGCAAACCTTCCCCCCCCCCTCTCCCACAGCGCACCCCTCCACGAGAGGTGGACCTACCTGCTTCTCCATGCGCTCAGCCTTGGTGGACACACACTCGTGGCCCTTGTGCTGGTTACTGGTGCACAGCCAGCACACGAACCGCACGCACGGCCTGCAGTAGAACTCCTGCAGGTACTTGTGCTCCGTGCAGATCTTCTGCGCCAGCTGGCCGGTGGGCCCGATCAGCTCGTGCTCACGCATCGACTTCTGGCTCTGGTGGTGCTTGAGGTGGGTCTCGCAGTACGAGCTCATGCACACCAGGCAGCTCTTCACCGCCGCGCGCTGCTTCTGGCCGGTGCACATGTCGCACGGCACGGTGGACGACGGGAGCCGCCGCCGCTGGCCCTTGGCTCCCGCGGCGGCGGCGGAGGAGCGCGCGCTGCGGATGGAGTCGCGCAGTTCCGGCCCGAGCGCGGCGCCCTTGCGCAGCTGCTCCACCGCCTCGGCCAGCATGGTGTTGCGGGAGAGCGAGGGCTTGGGGCTGAAGGCCTGGCGGCACTGCGGGCAGCTGTAGGTGCCCGCGGCGTCGGCCTTGCTCCAGTAGTCCTGGATGCAGCCCATGCAGTAGCTGTGGCCGCAGGGTATGGTGGCCGGGTCCTTGGGAAGGTCCAGGCACACGGGGCAGTTGAACTGCTCCTCGGTCCACATTTTGCCACCACTCATGGCTCCTGGTTCTGGTCCTGGGGGGCGGGGAGGATGAAGAGCAGCTACAGAACTTCCACCGAAGACGTTTACAAAGAGGAGTTAAAGATACTTGAGGGGCTTTTGCTGCAGAAGGACACAGAGGGAGAGAGAGAGAGAAAGAGAGAGAGAGAGAGAGAGAGCCCCAACAGGAGAGAGAGAGGGAGAGAGTGGGACCCAGGAGAGGGCCTACTCACCTGAGAGCTGGAGGGGGCGGAGCCAGAGCCACTGGACAGGTTAAACGAGGATGCCGGGCGTTTCCACCAAAAAAAGACACTGCCGCATGCCAGACGAGTGAGTATGCAGTTGTCAACCTGAGGCAGGCATGACACACGCACACGTATACACACACACACACACATTATACACACAGACGTGCATGAAAACAAACACATACAGATATACACACATGCACACACACACACACACATTATACACACAGACGTGCATGAAAACAAACACATACAGATTTACACACACGCACACACACACACACACACACACACACATTATACACACAGATGTGCATGAAAACAAACACATACAGATTTACACACATGCACGCACACACACACAGCTAGACACACATACACATATATATTGAACCCAGGTTTCAGTTTATTATTATTTTTAAATATGTGTTTATATGGAATTATATTTATTTCTAATGAACAATCAAACAATGTCCATGGTTATTTTGATTATTTGTGTATTATAAAGAACGCTGTGATAAGCACAGAGGGACATCACGTTTTTCGAAAATCAACGGAGCCGAATTAAAATATAAATCTTACTCGTAGCCATTTTGTTATTAGGCTACTATTATAAAGCCCATTATATAGGTCGTTACGTTGGATGACCGTTACGTGTTTAGTTGTTGTTATTGTAGGGCTACATGTTTGGTGAACTGTGACTATATTTTGATATTTAGCCCCGGACACAGTAGAGTTCTGGTTCCGAAGCCGACTGCTTTTCCAGGCGCCGCCTTTCCCACGCTATGGTGAACGCGCCATGTTTAGACGTCTCAGTCTTAAATATCCTTTTAATTGACCAGCGGACACCTCAAGGGCCGGACCAGCATGGTCTCGCGTTTGGCAACGGCTCCCATCCGCATTTAATTGGACGCGATATCACGTGGGCAAGTGATTGGGGGCAGACTTGCGTGCGTGCGGGGCAGGGGCGATCCCATAGCGGCTCATTCACGTATTTCACTGGATAACAATTAATACATCCATGTTGTTCTATATATGATATTTTAGTGTTTAACAATAATACTTTTAAGTTATTATCATCAAGCATTGGAGAAAAAAAAGATAATACAATACAATTAAAATGGCTGAATGGCAGAACATGGGGCCAGGTTGGTTACTATTAGAAAGTGTCTGGTTATAGTTTGTGTGATTAGTGTCAAAGACAGTTGTCCTCTGACCTACCTCTCATCTAATAAGAGGAATAAATTGATCCACCTCAATTATAACATTACAATCACACTGAAAATAACTTTCCGCCATACCAAACAAGGGCGCTGGCTGTTCTAAAATCACTGTAAACCATAGCGTTCATTCTGTTTGCCAATGTTTCGAACTTACTTACACCTCCAAAATGAGGCTTAAATCACAGGTTGGGCGAGGACTTGTGGCGTGTTGAAGGGGCAGGACAAAAGTTGAAATGTACTGGTTGTACCAGAGACACTATAGAAGGACTTTGGTTGTATGCACTTCCAACAACAGCATGGTGAACTCCCACAAGCAGCAGCGATAGACTAGACTGTGTGGGCCAATGCTGCGCTTTGTCTATCGTGAGCTGTCGCATCTGTCATAATGTTTCGACCAATCATGATGCTGGAGGCGGGGATCTGTAAGCGCGTAATTGGCTAATACAAACTCGGCCAGCAGTAGTAAACTATAAACATTTGTTTCAAATCCACACCGTGTAGACTAGTAAGAACTAGTAGACATTGACATAATAAAGAGTAGACGCCGCATCGACCGCTACCGCCTATTGGCGCTGACGAGTAATAGAATATTCTGATATATGATATTTGTGATGTATGATAGGTATTTTCCAAAACACACAATGTAGTGTATGTATATATATATATATACATATATATACATATATATACACATATATATATATATATATACATATATATACATATATATACACATATATATATATATATATATATATATACATATATATACAAATATACATATATATATACATACATATATACATATACATATATATATATACATATGATAGAGATGCAGAAGCAGATAGTGGCAGTAAAAGTGCTCAGCTTTTTTAATGAGTTGAAAAATGAAGAAACAATATATGAATACATTATTTATAGATATATATATAGATATACATACATAGATATAGATAGATATATATAGAGTTACACAACAGAATAAAAAAGAGTGACAACCATGAGTGACTGGAACAA
>OMKI01057723.1:3962-21519 GCA_900302315.1 Phycis blennoides | reverse complement strand
CCCCCCGACGGGGGGGGGGGGGGGGGGGGGGGGGGGGGGGGGGGGGGGGGGGGGGGGGGGGGGGTTAAAGTGAAAAATCTGCAGGCATATGGTTGAATTTTTAACTCTGTGTATCGCATTTCATATGACTCCAGTGTTGGAGCACGACTGGGCAGAGGTATGTGTGTGTGTGTGTGTGTGTGTGTGTGTGTGTGTGTGTGTGTGTGTGTGTGTGGGTTCACATTCTCAAGGCTAGTGATGGGGGCCGACTTATAGTATATGTTAGTAAGCTTCAGTGTTTGTGTTTTTGTGTGTCTCTGTTTTAAGTACCCACAGACATACATGTATGCAATATATATATATATATATATATATATATATATATATATATATATATATATATATATATATATGTATATTGTATACAGTACATACAGTATACATATACACAGGCAGCCAGGAACACAGACAGTCGTATCCATGTTGTTTGCCCTACTTGCCCACATCAAAGGGCAAGTAGGGCACAACACATGCAGAACCTCACACACTATTAACCAATAAGGGGGACAATTTGTGTTTCCCTCTTATCTGTAGATAGAAAGCTCCCAGACGTTTGATACCCAGTGTTGATAGCACCTGCCTGCGTCACCAGTCTGTGTGTGTGTGTGTGTGTGTGTGTGTGTGTGTGTGTGTGTGTGTGTGTGTGTGTGTGTGTGTGTGTGTGTCTGTGTCTGTGTGTGTGTGTGTGCGTGCATGTGAGTGTGTGAGGGAGCCCATTAGTTCAAGTTCTAGCATTAATCTTCAACATGTGTGTTGTGTGCTTATGACTTTGAAACATCTTGGTGCCACATCTAATTTCAACTGTTATCACATGCCGTTTTTATCCGTGCTCCTGACTGCTGTTGAGGTATTTAGATATCTCTCTCTTTCTCTCTCTCAATCTCTAGCTGATGTTCATTCACTCTCTCTTTCATGTGTCATTCCTTTCATCTCATGTCCCTACATTAGTCTCTTGTTTTTGACTTTTTTTGTCTTCTTTCTCTCTTTCTCTCTGTCTTTCACTCTCTTTCATTACTGAGGTGAGTCATTCAGGAGACACTTTCATGCAAAGTGACTAAACATGAACTGCATTCTTGTTGGTCTGTGATCCGTCCCGCATATGTCTGAGGGTTTGGTTCACCTCATGCTCTTCATGTGTTTTGGATGCCTTGGCATAATGAGCACCAGGGCAGAAAGTGAACTTCTCTCCACCTCGTTTATAGTGCAGTGGCTGCACAATCTGTGCTCCATTCCATGGTATCTCTATCTCTCTCTCTATCTATGTCCCCCCCCCCCTGCTCTCGCCCTCTCTTCTGTTTCTCCCTACCTCTCTCTCTCATCATGAATTGACCCATTTCCTCTTCAGGTAGGCTGGGCTTCAGGGTGGCTGTGGATGCCAACACCAGTGCTGGAGCCCTCTGGGCCCTCTGGGTTTGAGCTCTCTGCAGGTCGCCATTGAAAAGCTGCACAAAACTGCGAACAAAAGGTCAGCGCCGGTCAACTCGGGTTCCGTGACATGAAAGCAGCTCATAGTTTTTGGATTAAATGAGAAAAAAATTCCCCTGACTAAAAACTATAGAAAGCGGCAGCGTCTTAAAATCCGCCGCCTGGTCCACTTGGTTCCTGTCCTTTCCTGCTGCCTCGTCTCCTCTGCTCTTCCCCCTCTACTTCCCCCCAGACCTTCCTCTCTCTCTCTCTTTTAGAGAGCTGGACAGAAAGAGGATTCTATCTCTTCACTTCATTAATCACTCTCTCTTCTCACTCATTACTCTCTCATTCATTCTCTCTCTCTCTCTCTCTCTCTCTCTCTCTCTCACACACACACACACACACACACACACACACACACGCACACACACAGTGGATAAATGAAAGGCATAGAAAGGGTCAAAGGGTATAGAACTAATTTAACTGTGTGTGTGTGTGGGGGGGGGGAGTCAACCGGAGTGTCTGTGTGCTCAAAGTAATGACTGAGCCCAGGATTAGGCTCATTAAGAGGTTAATGTGTCTGTGAATGAATTGAATGTCTGGGGGGGGTCTTAAACTCTTCAGTGTTGCAACCAATAACAGGCACCACTTGCATAGACGAGGGTTTCACAATTCGTACAAATGTAATAGAGCACAGATTTTTTGATTCTACACAAAGGTTTGAGCAGCACTCAGGACCTTCCGCCCAGTGATCAGTGACACGACCCTTTATGAACACAAAGCATACAGCTTGGAATGTGAACGCATTCCACTGAGCGACTCAAATGAGTCTGTATACACAGGACCTTCATGAGACATTTTAAATGAACCATCTTCAATAGAGTAATCATCATTGGATATCTACAGCTTATAAGTCAGAAATCGCCCCCGATGCCAATCTGCCTTTCAGACAACCCAGGGTCCTGACCCCCAAGCTGTGGAAACACTGAGCTCGTAGACTAAGAGGCAGACTGAGAACAAAGAGAGAGGAGGACTGCTGCTTGTTGAATCTGAAATCATGCTACACTTCTCGTCCAAGTGCACCATGTCACTTTCTGATATGAAAACGACCCTAAGCATCCTTCCCCTTGAGCCGTGAGCACTTAGCTGCTCATACGAGTGTGTAACGAGTGTGAGACCAGCAAGCCAGCCAGCCAAGGTTCAAACCCTGAGGAAATATTGTTTCTTTTGATTTGTGGAGGGATGAGCGTTGGGGAAGGTTTGAAGTGAGTGAGTTAATGATTGGATGAGAGGCTGAAGGTGTACTGAACCACGACCGGGATGTAAAACCACAGAGCACGGGGCCTAGGAGACACTTCCCCTGTGACCCCCAGGTCACGGCACACACTGTAGCCTCAGTTCCTACCATCGTGGTCTTCACATGATGGGGGGGGCATCAGAATGTTGGGTCATTATCGCGGCCTCAGGGTCATCATTATCGTTGACGTAGCAACAAGGACTTCAAACACGTTCCTCTGCCACGATGGTTCGATCATGCAGAACCGAGCCCATTCAGGGTGCAGGCTCTGGGCTTGAGCTGTGTTGACATGTTCTACTGACTAATATAATGCTGATGGGTGCAAAATGTTCTAAGTTATAATAAAGACACCATGTGCCTACTAGACTGTGCAATGGCTTTGTGTCTTTGTTTTTTTCAGTGATCTTTAAAGAGTTCACAAGTACTAAGAATACTAAGATCAAACTGCAGAAAACTACACACCATCTCTGCTAAAACACCAGTTATGATGACTTCTGATTGGCCGAAATGGAGGATAAGCTAACTGTGTGCACTACTCAAATGTTAACAAGTTAGAGCTGGCACGAACTTCAGACAATCTGAAGCAGCAACGGACATTGCAGCAACCTATGCTGGCTGCTGCCTACACCCCACTAGCCTTCCACAATCTGCTCTCAGTCGAACCTCCTTCCAACCACTTAACCCCTCCCCCCCTGCTCCCTCCCCACAGCTACACAGTCTACTTGTACAATGGGATTCATACTGAAGACCTTTTTGCCTTTTGACGTTTGCATGGCAATTTGAAAATAATCAATTGTCTTATTTGATTTCCTATGGCTGGTTATAGGCGCCGCGCCTCTCCAAAAGTACAACTGCCTCTATCAACAAATGAAAGGGGTCATATTATACATGTTTGTGGTTAATAATTTCATTTGGGGATACTACTATAATTGTTTTATATGCTTTACTGTTAAAAGTACACCGTATTAGAAATCCTCCAAAAGGTAGGATGTTGGGATGGTCAGTTCCATGAGGACAGCCTGCGCTCTGTGTCTGGGTCCTGCGTCAGCCTTTCTGCTGTACATTATCCTTTACGTAAAAAGGTACTGTTTTATATATCTATTCTAACACCATGTTATTGGAAATGCAAGCTTGACAGTGAAAGACACGATGCTTCTTGAATCAATATTTGTCGTATGCAGTAATGTTGCCCCATGAGCTATTATTTACTTCATCATCAAACAGTATCTGATACAAATCATTCTTATTTTCCTCATTAGGTTGCAAGAAGAAGGAAACATGTGCCAGTCTCCCCTACATGCCTGGTACACCATCCACATCCAGGCCTAGAGCCTAACTGTTTGGATCCCTACACCCTGCAGAACATCTAGAAAGAACATTTAGAAAGCCGACTATGGACATTTGAGGCATAGAACAGAAGAACAGTCATTTTGTATTACATGTAATGATACAACAAAAATAAAATAAAATCAGAACGGTGAGGTTTCATTATACCACAATTAGAAACAATTTGAATGTTTTTCTCAAAATGACCTAACCCTTACCCTTTTCACAAATGTAAACTCTCAGCTGAAGCTACTTGAGAAGGAACATCAGGGTTGTCCTCCTGCCTTGTGTGGTACTCCAGACACACCAGGAGGCTCTGGATCCGGCTGGACGTCAGCGCGCAACGGCCCAGAAGACTGAAGCGGGAGATATGGTGGGCAACTTTTCTCATCCACCTTTCTTGTACATGTAAAGTCTGGCCACAATTTTTGCATTTTCTTTTTATTACGTTGTTTGTGCTTTTGATGTTTAATACAATTGTTTTACAAGTAAAAGTGGGCCAGTTTTTATTGGCTTTGCAGTGCATTCACACTTACTGGACTTACTGGAAAAACACCCTCGAAGACAGCTTGACCACATATACGCATGTAAACACATGTACACACACCTACATAATCCTTATATTACATACAGCCCCTAACACATCATAATACCAATATATCATAATATCAACACTTATCTATTTCTACACAAAGCTGATAAGCAAAACCGTTTAAACACTACAGAGGTATGTAGCTAGTTAGCCGAGGCAAAAAGCTGTCTAACCAAAACATTTTAACACAATAGCATGAGCTTGCTGTTGAGTTAGCAGAAGCCGGTGAACTGTGCGGGTTCAGGAAGCAGTCCTGAATGGAACAGTCAACGTGAACTTTAACCACTGGTTCTTCACTTGGTCTTCCTTTGGAAGTCTGTACAAAAGGGATTTGCCTTCGTTCTGACAATAACAGCATCCTCGACACAGCGATACCAGAACTGAACTCTGACTGACTTTGTTGGAGGGAGTGCCAAACTTCAGAGTAAATGCTGACTGCAAACGACCTGTTTCAGGCATTTCAGGAGAGGTGTTTTCTGTGGGAGAGTGTAACTCCCTTTGGCATGGAGCTTAGCAGACCTTATACATGGATACAAAAAAAAAGCTACATAGCACACTAAAATGGAAAAACCTTACATTTTCCACAATATGATGAAAATGTACGAGTCCATTCATGTCAGCATCTGCATTCAATTTGACAGAAAATATAGGCTACTATTAGCCTTATACTATGATACAGGCTCATATTATATACCATAATTAATATAATACGTCATGAAATCAAACAGCGGCCAGTGTCTGTGGAGAAGGAGAGCTCTGTCCTGGCTGATTACATACCATATTCGCATCAGATCATGACAAAAGCTGCGTTGATGAAGAGACTGTAGGGTTGACTGATTCGAAATGTGAAATACATGTGAATCATAGAGTTGACCAAGTGCAACAAACGGTTATACAGAGAAAGTATAACCAAGCTACTTCAAAGAGGAGAGTGAGAGCACGAACACTGATTTAATCAGTAAAAGTTATTGCAACAGAGTTGTCCTGTGAATAAGATATGATAAAAGCCCCCGGGCCCAACAAAGACTCCATAAAGAGACAGAAAAGAGAAAGTGTGGTAGCAATACAAAGCAGTCACAGTCCCAGACGCTGTGTGAGATCATGGTATTTGTGAGAAAAAATAAATCAGATTTTTTTCACAAAGAGTCACAGCGTTCTTTCCTTTCATCTGATTCATAACCAGAAGTGTGTTTGAACCTTTTGCCTAATTTCGTAAAAGAGGAGGAAGTGGTCATGGATCATTCACAACTACAATAGCGATTCTGGGGTATAAATCCCGAGGAGAAGGTAAGGCTTTGATTTGTTATCGTTGCAACGATAACAACTTGCTTTCCATGTGACTCCATTTAATATGAGCGGGAATTTGTCATCAATTATTTCATCGATGAGGATCCACTCTTTCATCTGAGGCTAAGAGGCTAACTCAGTGGCTATCGTAGGGACAACAAAGACTTTCCATATGCAGACACAAGCCAGAGGAGCTGCGTTTTAGCAAGCACCACTTCACTCATCTCCTGGCTCTCAGACTGGCAACTGAGGCTAACGTTGGGTCAGATAGTGTCTGCTGGCGGCCAGGACACATTATGGGGGAAAGCTGAGTGCTGGGAAACACTGTGTGTTTTTGATGCTGGTGGTGCGACGAGAACACCCCTCCAGTACCGGCTCATCTCAGCTTCAGCTCTCTAGTTTGACCCTTTTCTGCTGTTGGTCAAAACTACAATATTACAGTGCTATTGAGTCCTATGGTTGGGCCCTAATTTTGTGTTCACTTTTGGGATCTCCCTTCATGACCTTGAGGGTACAAGAAATGAGTATGTCGATTGATTTGTGTGTTTGTGTGTGTGTGATTAGATGCATTTACAAAGTGCTTTTCTGACCTGTGGCCACTCAACCAAGTTGTGCCTTACATTCAACCATTCACACTCCGATCAGTGGATCAGTCATACAAAGGAGCGGCCAGCGTGTGGGGAGCAGTTAGGGCCAGCTCTCCTCTGTAAACAGATATGCAACGGAACAAGATTTGGGTATTTCAGGCTTCTGTTTGTAATCCGTTTGAAGCGAGTAGTAATGACCAATGACGTTCAAGCAGACTTTGGTTGCATCCAGGTAAAAAATTTATGCATAGAATAACAACCTCGTAAGCCATTAGCTATCTTCTGCCGATGATTTAGCATTTAATTAGTTTTGATATCTGTCTAGAGATACAATGAAGCAATGACCGGCACATGGAATAGGAAGTCTTTGCCCAGATATCCATTATGCGTTATTCGATAACACCGGAACCCCAGAAATATTGCCCATGTAACTATTTCCCCCAGAGGTAAATGGTTGTCAGAAGACAGCCGATGATTTTGGGGATTAGTTGGTGTCTGAGTGTGTTTTAATGCATAGGAAATGAAACAATGAAGTCTACAATTCACAGGAAGTGACATGGGCTACAGCAGTGAGAACAGGAAAGGACAGTGTGTCGCCTTCATGACTGATAGAATGACAAGACCTGGACAGGCACCATTCATTAGCAACTTCATTTAATTACATTTAAACAACAAGGCCAAAGGTCACATTTTACTATGCCATACTCTGGCACGCACACGCACGTATGCTGCAATGCACACACACACACACACACACACACACACACACACACACACACACACACACACACACACACACACACACACACACACACACACACACACACACACACACACACACACACACACACACACACACACACACACACAAACACACACAAAAACATACACACACACACACACACACACAACCACACACAGACGGGAAACACACATTACTAACACTCACATACCGATTCCCAAAAGAACAAACAGCTTTTGTTCCTGTCATGCAAGGTCCAGATTGAGAGAGAGATGAAAGAGAGAAAGAGAGACAGAGAGAGGGAGACAAGAGAGAGAGATGAAAGAGAGAAAGCGAGACAGAGAGAGGGAGACAAGAGAGAGAGATGTGAGAGTGAGAGAGAAAAAAGACAGAGACAGAGAGAGGGGGAGAGAAAGAGCGACAAAAGAAAGGGGATAAGAGATGGAGAGACTGAGATGAGAGAGGGAGATGTAGAGAGAGAGAGAGAGAGAATGAAGGGGGAGAAGAGTTATAGGAAACCAAGCCTTAGTGATTTCTTCTGGTAGACCATTAGGCAGGATATAACGGATAAGGAATAGAGCACATGACTCATCACTCAGATGTCTTATACTGACCACTTGTAGCAGATTTACAGATCTATAGACCTCAAAAGACCTATAGATCAGCCTTCTGCCCCATCAGAACAACTTCACTCCAACCCAAACATAGCATCAATCAAGAATAATTATCTGAAGAACTCACACACGCCAAACAAAGACACACACAATTGAGAATATGCCTGGATACACACTAACACTGTGTGTGCGTGCACATGCGTGCGTGCACATGTGTGTATGTGTGCAGGGTTCTCCAGTAGTAGCAGCTTTCCTACAGTGGCTGAAGATGAACTTTGTACCCGTTGACAGGTTGCCCTCTGTAAACACCTGTAGGGATGGGGAGTGCTCCTGCCCGGGACAATGAGAGAAAGCAATGTGCCCACGTTATCCGCTGGGGGAAACCTTTATCCCACGTGCCGTGTCCATATGAGGTCATACTATTTTAGCACATATTTCCACTGTGGGAAATACACACGCCCTATAGCCATGGAAGCATTCACAACGGCCCATTTTATTCTGCAAATGTGACTCTAGAGTGACTCTCTTTCTAATGGAAAATGTTACACCAGCCTATACAAATTGATTAGGGCCAGAGTCTTTGAATTGGTCCTGTACTGAGCAAGAGATTTCACATACATAACAGGACAACCCACATAAAAAAAGGACACTCAAGTACACACTTTTAAGTGTACTTAGTAGACTTCCATGTGCATGCATGATTGATAAAAGTGTGCTATCTTCGGTGAACTAACAATGCACTTAATATGATAATGATATGTCATTAGTGCTACTAAAGACATACTTAAATACAGTTAAATGTACTTGACCATTTAACATCATACTATTTTGAGACACTATAATAATTTACTTAAATATACTTAAATATATACGTTTTTACTATGCTATACTTTTTAAAAATATATATTTTTTACTAGTTGAAGTATATTTCAAACAGTTTTTCAGATAACTGTCAATACACTTGTAATGTATCTGTATGTATTAAATATATTAGTAATTTATTCAAAATGTGCAAAAAATACATTGTAGTATAATTTATTTGAATAAGCTTTTCAACAGCAATTAAAATATAACTAAAAAAGTCTTCCACTTTAAACATATTTGGAATAAAGTTAAAGTTAGAAAGTACAGGATTATAAAAAGAAAAAGCTTTCCTTGAAGCCAAGTACACTTAATTGTACTTTACATTTACATTTACATTTAGGGCATTTGGTAGACGCTTTTATCCAAAGCGACTTACAAAGAGTACATTTGTCATAAGAAGGTACAACATTTCATTGCAGCTAATACAGTAAGAGTCAACAGAACAAGTTTCAAGCATTTCAATTGCTAGATTAACCATTGCTAGTATACAACATCTCTGACTAAGTGCCAAGTATATACTTTATACAATGTGTATACTTTAGTGTGTATACTTTAGTATATCTGGCTATATATTATCAGTCCATTAGTATACTTGCATTGTTGATTCATAATAAATAGCATACTTTTAGGAGATTGTGTAAGTATATTAAGTATACTTATATGAAGTCCACTTGTGTAATTTGTTTTACCTGGGTACTTCCTGTCTACAGAACATGAGATAACACTAGGTAAATATAATTTTCTATAATTTGATTTAGTCAGACTGTCATGGCCACTGTGTGACCAAGGTCAATTGGTCAATCCTTCTGAATAACATTTTATACAATGGTAAAACCTTTATTTATACACCAGGATTTGATCGCACAAAATAATTGGCCAAAGGGAGTAGGTAGTTTCAACCATAGAATTACAACTCATATAAATTAGTCGTAATAACTTTGTATTCTGAAATTGTACAAATTAGCAACCATCTTACCTGGGTAAATTGGGCAGAATGCTATTAAATGGATGGTTATTAGCATATATACATATTTCTATAGATGCCTCATAAACACCCATTTTATGGCACCATTCTGTGACTTTACCCAAGTAAAAATGACCAACAGTAACCATGGTAATAATGCAGTCCTAAGGCAGTAAGTAACCTTAGTCTGTTGGAATATTTGATATTTTCCAAAGTAATGCCATAGGGTCTTATTATAATTTGACCCATGTAAGATGGCTGCCAATGTGTGCCATGTCAGAATACAGAATTGCTATTATGTGTCATTTATATCAGTGGTTCTCAACTGGTCTGGCTTTGGGACCCACCATGACCCCTTAAGCACAAGCCGCGACCCAAATCAAGGAACATTTTCAACTTCTCAAATGTATTTAACATAACATAACACTTCAGTAACTGTACTATTAAACTATTCAGTCATTTATTCAGGCAATAAAAAATAGACGGCACACACATTTTTTTTTGCCCAGACAAAGGCCCGTGACCCACTTTTGGGTCGCCACCCACCAGTTGAGAACCACTGATTTATATGAGTTGTAATTCTATGGTTATGAGACATCTATGTATATACAGTATATGGTTTCAACAAATAACATACACCAACTATAGAATATTGGGTTTCAGTGTTGCCCAGACAATGTAAACATTTTCAAGTTCCAGAACGAGGGCATGATGATCATAGAAGGGAAACCTTAGCAGCCTCCTCAAAGCAAAAGCACAAAGTAAGGTTTTCCAGAAAGAGCAACTGGACCAGAAAAGGTTACAGAAATGGCTCAGTAGCATGTCATTCCTGGAAGAAAAACTAGTTGAAAACAGAATATGCTGCATATACAAAATATAATAAAATAATATATCTTAAACCCGGAAACTATAAAATAATATGAAACAGTATGGAAATATAAGATTACCATCTGAATGAAGTGTTTCCTCACTGATGTTCAATGTGAACACATGTCACTGTATCAGAACAGCCCGTTAACTGAAGGCTGAACTCACTCAAATAAGATGAAAGGGTTGTGTAATGCTTACGATGCTATATATGAAATAGTTTGTCATGAATATTAGCTTTGAACATTAGCTGGTCTAGTACATTCGGTATTGGAATCAAGTTTAAAGTAGCATGCTAACTGGCCTAGCAACTAATTATTCAACATACCTAGCTAAGGTTTCTGACTTACTACTAACTATGACTAACCAACTCTCCAAATTCTTGCTCAGTCGAGCGGTCCACTCTAGCAGTTTCGGTTGAGTCTTGTGCTTCATTCATATATAGATAACTTTCTATTCAATAGAGACATTGTATGCAATGTCTGATTAAACCATTTGTGAATCTTCGTACTGTGGCTGGCTATTGGTCAACAACTTGCAAACAATGATAAATAACATATAAATATATATATATATAACTCGTATATCTAAAATGTTTTTGGCACACTAGAGTACAACTCAAAACACTTAAATAAAAGTGTAATTTTTGTAAGTATACTTAAATATAAATTTTAATGTGTGAGTAGTGTCAAGTGTCAAGTGTGTTTTTAGTCCCACTTATAGTGTGCTATCTATGACCTGACAATAGTACACTTTTCTGAAATACACATAATACTGCTTACAATACTACTACTACTACTAATACTACCATAATATAATACTTTATTGTAAGAATACGTAAATACCACTAAAAGAAAGTAAAGAGTAAACAGCATATAGCAGTAGCACTCTGGTCTTTGTACTTGTATGGCAATTAACAGTTTATCTGTCCACAAACTCCGTACTGCCTTTATTCCAGAAGACAGAAGTGCTATGTATATATACACAGTATATATATATCACCCTGTGAACATTGGTGGCAGACACACGAATGCTCTTTGGCAGAATCAGTACAAGGAAGTGATTTTGCTGAATCATATTGATGTTTTAGTGAGGAGAGACAGTTTGGAGGAGGGTCAGAGGGTCAGGGACAGGAGGGTCTGATCACCCCAGTATTGCCCTTCAACACGTTTCTCTAACTCTCTCACTGCAACGTGCTCACATGCTCAGCACTGAGGTTGGCAGTGAGAACCATCGGCATATTCGAGGCACATGCAGGTTCCTTTTACTCATGACATCACAAATTGTACTCATGACTACAACTTGGAGTTCAAAGATTTACAGAGAGAGCTTCCTCTCCATCTGAAGAGTGTCAAGGCAGGTCTCTGCAGCGTCGGCGAGGAGGTTCTGAGCCGGGGAGAGAGAGAGAGAGTCGGCTGGTGCACTTCCCCTTCCCTGGGCTCCATCCGTCCTCATGGCAAATCAAAACAAGTCAAGCTTCATATCTGAACACGCATCAGCAGTTCACGCCCCACCTCTCACCCGCCTCATTCCGACCTGCCCAGTTCAGCGCACTTGTGTTTTTAAAGGGTGGCTACACATCATGTTTTTTGTACTATTTCACAGAAAACCCTCCCTCCCCCACCCAGGGCCCTTTGAAGCAGGAGAAGAGCTGAGAGAAGATGAGTAAGGCTGTACACTCCCCCCTTTATCCATCCCCTTACCATCAGACACTCTCTCTTTCTTTCTCTCTCTCTCATCCTGCGCATCTTGTGTGCAGATTCCTCCCCCATGCGACTGGAAGACGTGTGCAGTGTGTCCTCCCTCCTCCCCCAGCTCTGGAGGTGTGAACACGGGGCGGCCGGCCTGTTGATGCTGACCGGGGGGGTGTTTGTCCTGGTCGAGGCTTCCAAAATAAACAGTGGCAGGTCCACAGAGGCACTCCAGGACTGAGAGAGAAACAACTGTAACCCGCGACGCTACGCGCTGTGGGGCTCCGTTACAGAACGTGTTCCTGCGGCTCCATTACAGAACGTGTTCCTGAGGCTCCGTTACAGAACGTGTTCCTGAGGCTCCGTTACAGAACGTGTTCCTGAGGCTCCGTTACAGAACGTGTTCCTGCAGGCTCCATTACAGAACGTGTTCCTGAGGCTCCGTTACAGAACGTGTTCCCAAGGTTCCGTTACAGAACGTGTTCCTGCAGCTCCGTTACAGAATGTGTTCCCGAGGCTCCGTTACAGAACGTGTTCCTGAGGCTCCGTTACAGAACGTGTTCCCGAGGCTCCGTTACAGAACGTGTTCCTGAGGCTCCGTTACAGAACGTGTTCCCGAGGCTCCGTTACAGAACGTGTTCCCGAGGCTCCGTTACAGAACGTGTTCCCGAGGCTCCGTTACAGAACGTGTTCCTGAGGCTCCGTTACAGAACGTGTTCCTGAGGCTCCGTTACAGAACGTGTTCCCGAGGCTCCGTTACAGAACGTGTTCCCGAGGCTCCGTTACAGAACGTGTTCCCGAGGCTCCGTTACAGAACGTGTTCCTGAGGCTCCATTACAGAACGTGTTCCTGAGGCTCCGTTACAGAACGTGTTCCTGAGGCTCCATTACAGAACGTGTTCCTGAGGCTAGCCGAGGCCTGAGGAGCGCCAGCAGCATCGCCGTAACGGAGCAGCGTGGCATGCGGCCAGACTGCGACAGCTGAGCTGCTTCAGTGTGATTAAGGGTGACGTCTACTGTTAATCTGACCAATCACAGCCCTCCGTGGTCATGGCCAGGCGCGTTTGTTATGTGGGGTTGTACGGCGGGGTCATATGTAAATGTCTTTTGACGTACTTCAAAGCATCACTAAAACACTTTGAATTTGGAATCATTTGGACTCACTGATGTATTCTCAGCCTCCAACACAAGTCAGTGGCCGAGTGAGCTATTGGAACAATCAACAATTGGAATAGCAGGGGTACATTGAAGATCGAGGAAAACATCTGGAGATCTAGCAAGTAGTGTGAGGTGAATAGCGATAGACAGACAATCGGAATGCAGCCTCTGTGCTAAATGACAGCTGCCCTGAGCCCCAGTCTGTTAGGTAAATAAGCAGAAAGGGGTTCGGATATGGCAGGCCCTGATGAAAGTGGCCAATAGAAAAACACAAATAAACGTTATCCCACTTGCTGGTGACCTGCCTTTGTCAAAGTGCTCCCAATGGGTCAGAGGTATTGGGTTACCATCAATTACCTCGGAGTCCACACTGAAGGCCTGGCTTCTCACTCTCTCACTGCTTGTTTGTCTGCCAGAGTGTCTCTCTCTCTCTCTCTCTCTCTCTCTCTCTCTCTCTCTCACTCACTCTCACAAGGCTTTAAGTCTGACCTTACATTTGGCTGCTGACATGCTCCTCAGTGCCAGTGATCACTGGACCACGAGGAGCTCCTCACATTAACAGTGGCCCTTGCAGTGAGTTTCGGTACGACACTCAAACAGCCAAACAGGCCAACTTCCACGGAGGGGCCGGAAGCTGTGAGTCAGAGCAGGGGGTGGTGTGCGTGTTATTGTATGTTTGTGTGAAGTACGGTAGGGTTAGGAAGCAATTAGACTGGGCCGGTGTTTTCGATGGTCCTAATGAACATGGCAGTTATTAGCCTCACAAAGCTCTACGTGCAGGAAGAGACACAACAGGGCTGTTCATCCCTCAGTACCCTGTAATGTTGTGAACGAGACACTCCCACAAAACGAACTCAAACACTCAAACACACCTTTTGACATGCACACATTCAAAATAGTCATCAAAAAACATTCCATGGATCTATGAAGAGTTGTCGTCTTTCCCTCATCATCGGTTTCTGCTCAGCACGCCATCATCTTCCTTCCTCATGCACTATGTTCACATCAACAACCACCATCTCGAAAAACCTCTACTCCACTTTCTACAAACAAAAGATCTTTTTTGTTTTTACACACATCATAATCTTTCTGTCTAACACACACACTATGATTGAAACCACGGTCCATGAGCTCTCTGAACAGATACAGTCGGCCTCTTTATTGGTGCATGCGAATAATTGTGTTGATTCTAGGAACCCACAGATATCCCACCGCAGGTCAATTAGCTTGGTGCGAACACGCACAATGGGTTCCTAACGACCCAAACAAGCACATCCATTTACCACCCGGTCCATAACTCCACCACTGTTGTGTTGACGTCTGATCCATTGCGTGTGCTATTGTGGATAGCTGTTGTTCCCTTACAAGCCCCTGAACACGGTCTGTGAACTTGTGTTATTTGTGTAAGAATGATTCCCTAGATCTCGCCTGTGACCTTGTCCATGCACCAGAACCTGCTACATATCTCATACCTACTCTAATCCCAGTGCCAGTTATGTTCCTGTCTGCCAAAACATAATGGGCGACATTGGCTGTGGAAAATGCATTTTAAGATAGATGCAGCATTAAAATGCTGTTTGAGATCATACTGTATGTAACAAGAAATTAGCATTTTATTTCAATAATCTTTGTTCAGTGAATGTATAAAATGTTTAGTTTGTTAGTTAATGAAACATTTTCCATTGTTGCTATGGTGGTTTTTATGGACGCTGCTACTGCAGTCCTCTGAGATGTTATGTGTTACTTTAGGAAACTGTTCTTTCAATAAAAACGTACATTTTCAAGTGTTAAGATCTACTAAAATGATCAATTTGGAGGCTCTAGCCCTACAGGAAGTGGTGTAATTGGTAGGTGACCTCGGGGTTATGGATATTTTGGAGTGAGCCCAGGTCTCTTTTATATAAAAGAGGGCCTCAATTAGATATGTATTTAAAATAAAAGGGTTCTGTGGCATAGGGTTCGAGCAACGCCGCTGTGTATAAATGTATGCAGAACGTAGTCAACTAAAAACAAATGTCACTTTTTCCCCACTCAGCCAGTCCATTGCAACCCGAAGCAATAAGAAATCCACAGTTAGATCCAAAATTCTAGGCCGTGCTCATGACTAGGACATTAATATAGGAAATATAACATACAAGAAATTCAAACTTTTCACCCCTCACTCTTTGTCTCTAAGTCTGTGAGCATGCGCAGCAGGATTTGTTTGTTTGGGGCACTATTGGAGAAATAGCCAAGGCCTTTTGTATGCACTTACCTGGGTTGGACAAAACAAAGATACAGTTATCAGAGCTTCTAAACACTAATTTGGGCTATAATAGAATTCAACTACCCAATTTCAGAACCTGTCTACATCACCAGCAGGGGTAAGCTGACCAAAAGTGATGGCTGATTTGCATCTCAACATTTAACAATAAGTAACCAAACCAGCCAAATCCTTTATGGCCCGGTTCATATAAAAATGAACAGATGTGTCTATCTCACTCCAAAGTCATTCTGTGTCCCTGTGAAGGGCATGTCTTCATCACTTCCTGCAGGTCATCAACCATCATGTAGTCTCTGGAAAATCATTTTCATCTTCATCTTTTAAAAAAAAACCTTTAAAGCGGTTGGCAGGATTATCTTTTTGAACTTTAAAATGTACCTTTTGAATGTGCATTATGGCAAAGCACAGCAAAAATAAACTTCTGTGTTGCCCCGCAGAAACACTTCGGCCTAGTCCATCCAGAAGTAAACAAATTATGCCAAATATGTCATCCCTCGAAAATCCTACATTTACATTGAGTAACACATAACATAACAGCTCAGATGACAACACAACGCACAGCCAATGGTAAAACCAACATGCAAGCAACGTGGTTTGAGCGGTACCAGAGTCCGTAGCAGCCTTAGAAAATGTTTCATTAAGCAACAAACTAAATATCTGACACATTCACTGAACAAAGAATTATGCAGATAAGATGCACCACTAGAAATGCTCTCAGAATGTATTTTCTTCAAAAGGAGCACTGGACCAGTACAGTATGAGAACACTCATATTGGTCACACTGACAAATGACTTATTATGTTGTTTGGGTTGGAGAACAGGCTGAAATGTTAAACGAAGAAGAAATACAAATAAGCTATATTACAATAATCCAGCAAAAACAAAAAATGACAATTCAAACTGGATTTATTTATTCAGGACAAATGTTGTGGTGCCCTTTAGCTCAACCATTACTGTTTTTTGAAGAAAGGGTCTAAAGTTTGGGAAGCTTGCTTATGTAACACAACTAGCTCTACAGGAACACAGGGCACATTAGGAACTTAAGACAATCATTTGATTGCCAATGACATGAATTACACAAAAGTGATACCAACCTCATAGAAAACACAAACACTTGCATCTCACAACATTCTGTGAAGCTCACAATGTTGTGCTGTCAATCAAGTAATGCTGACGCTAATGAATGTCAACAGAACCAGTGGAGTCCTTGAAGATGAACTGAGGGGTGACTTCAATGTTGAGTAACGCCTGGAACCTCTTGGTTTAATGACTTAAGTACCACAAATAAGTATATCAGACACCCCTTTAAACAAAGATCACTGTTTATTGAGTAATGATCGATCAAATACACTTGTACTGTTCCCACTATATTGAAGTTTTAAGACAAAATAACACAAAGCTTTGGCAGTAAATGTTACATTAAACATTTTACATTCAATTCTTACTATTATCTTCAGTAGCTCCTAGACAATGACTTTAAAATATATTAATATGTACAGTATATATATGTACATATATATAGCTTATGTTATGTAGGAGTTACCAAGATAACAATGAATGAAAGTAAAAAAAACTAAAAAAACAACAAACTCCATACAGGAAGCCAATGTTTTCATCTAACAGGAAGGTGATCTCCTCCCAACATTCACATCACAGGTGGAGGAGAGGAGATGAGGAGACGTGCCCCATCACCGACTCCTTCAATATTTCATTAGGAACCTTTCTCCTTTCCCAGGGAACACAGAGCCCCCCCCCCCCCCCCCCCCCCCCCCCCCCCCCCCCCCCCCCCCCCTTTTTTTTTTCCCCCCCCCCCCCCCCCCCCCCAACACCCCCCCCCCCCCCCCCCCCCTCCTTCTTCTA
>OMKI01057717.1:12727-23138 GCA_900302315.1 Phycis blennoides | reverse complement strand
ACACACACACACACATATCCATTGCTCATGTCTTTAGTAATTCCAGAACTTCTTCGTAGACATGTAAACTGAAAAGCATGGATTTACGTGTTCAGAGGTCATTTATAGAACGTTTTGTCAAGGCAAACGATGCAAGACAGAATCAAGCCTCACCTCACTGAGAAAAGTGAAGTTTACTCAGAAATGTTGGGCACTGTCATCATATTTAGCCTGTCACAATAAAACATAATGGTTACATTGTTGGCTGAGGTTAATTTACAACATGTGATCAAGGTGTCAAAAACCCTATAGAGGAGTCGGTTCCATGCCGTTTTGTGACGGTACCAATTACATTGCAACACAAAGAGACGGGAATAACCAATATAATAACTATTTGGACTGGATTGTTTTGTGGCGTTACATCAAGTCAAAGCAATCAATGACATGCAATGGTAATTAAACCGTCAATGAAACCATCTGTTGCAAAACAAATTGGAACCTCCGATGTGTATGACCCCCCATGTCACACATCAGCAGAAACATCATCAATACTTATTCCAGAACGAGAGAGAAGTATGTAAACACTATTGTAAAGTTTACCCATATATATCGTTTCCCCGGGCAAGGGGGATGATTTTAGTCAGGACCGTGAACGTTGATCGCACACAAAGTGAATTTGCTTTGCTCTCACGCCGTTGCATGGCAGCGTGAAAAGACGTCATCGATTGTCCAGTCATGGGGGGGGGGGGGGGAAGCTGCCTTGTGTCTTTCAGTGAACACGCGGGACAGAGACACGGATGAAGTGACCAGATAGTAAGAGTACAGTATCAGACGGTAAACAGAAGGAGATGCTGTGTGTTGTAATCCAGCAGCACGCCACATGGTCATGTTCACATGCTTTCCAGACACTGACTGTAATGAAACTCCTTCTTTTTTTTTTTCCTTTTACAAACTCAAAAACTCAAAGCAACGGTAGTCTAATGGAAAGAATATCCAGGACGGGATCGTACCAATGGCAAACATCAGCCGTGGATGAATGCATTAAAAGTGAGGGAGTGCGCTTTTTACAAAGTAATTTAACACGAAACCTTCGTGGCCTCAAGTCCATTGTCAATATTTGAGCACGTTACAGTGTTCAACGAGACACATCTCGATGCCGCGATTTTAATTTGCATCTCTTATGGAAACGGCGGACTGCTGGACAGAGCGATGGGAATGTAATGGTTGACTGAACAGACCCTGTACATCGCGTATGTGTGTGTGTGTGTGTGTGTGTGTGTGTGTGTGTGTGTGTGTGCGTGTGTGTGTGTGCACGTGTTCAGACAAGGTCACGGCCACAGTATTTGCAGAGTGAATCGAGAGGTATTTAACGAGGACCTCCGAGCCTCACTGTCTAGCCTTTTGTGATTCTGAAGGTGTCTAGTTCCAGATCCTGGGCATGTTCTCCAGGATCCTGGGCAGGTTTTCCAGGATCCTGCGCCGATGAGATGGATTCAAGACCCCGGCGGAGCGCAAGTCCTCCTCCGTGATGCCACTATGAACACAAAAAGAGAACGACATTAGAGCTTCAAACACAAGCCAAAGTCATGTAGAAGCAAGGAAGTCCGGGTTTATCTCCATCTCTCCAAGTGAAAAGCAGGAATTTTATCTTAAATCATTCATCTATAAATGCTATGTTTTAGATTATTTCATTAAACTATTTATGGGTATTACGTAGATATAGTTATACTTTTTTGTGTTTTCTATCTAAAACCTTAAGCAACAGCATGGCCGAGTGTACCGAATCCCTGCACATGGGCAATACCTTGCTTGCCTCGCTGATGATTAACAGATGTTTCAGGGAATAGAATGAGGGTCCAATACATCACAAAGGAACGGTTCTGCATACCAAAACCACAGGAAAACTCTCGTCTGTAGCACTTTCTGACTTACTTTTGTATATATGTGCTGTCCTACTGGACATTTCTATCCTAGAACGCCAAGCAGTGAGTCTATCTGCCTGTTAGCTAGACATATGACACATGGAGATATATAGGAGGAAAACATTCATAGTGTACCCACTAACTCTCTTGTTGTATTTGGAAATAGGCAACATTGCAACATTGGCCGGGTGTTTGTGTGCTTGATCTATGTATGCACTTATAGTTCAGATAGCTGCGCTTCCTCACCAGTAACATCTGGTAGAGAGATCAGCATAGTTACTGGATGTAGACATCTCTTCTTTAGCTTTGGTCACTTCCTCACCTAACTTCTGTTTTTGTTCTACCAAAATATTGCATGAGCCATGTGCAAGTTATGTGCCAGGCACAAATAACTGTATGAATTGGTCCTGGCTAGGTACCTTCCTGCAATAGGGCCCACAAACAAACACATCAACAAGTTTCGATGTTGAGAAGTTTACATGGGGCTGCGCATGCTCATGGCCTTGGGGCCTGAGGCGCACAGTTAGAATTACGTGTGAAGACAGTGACTGCTTTTTAGGCAGCGTGATAATTCTGAATTCTGAGTGCAGAGCTACATTTCAATGCATTGCAAGGGTAAGTGTAGGAGGGGGTGTTTCTTAACTGATTGGAACCAAAGCAGCCTAAGCAGTCACTTCTGAAACAAAATCAACAGAAACTACTTTGAGCCAGTCCATAGCAATACAAAATCCACTGTCTCGCCTCACAGTCTCTGGCTCTAATTCATGAACATCTGCGTATAAACACAGAATACTTCCATTCCACTCAGATAACACCCTCCTACTCTTGCCCTTTGGTTTAGGTGCCAAGAGCAATGCTCATCCACACCCATTTGTTGTCATTCATTGATGATGATGATGATGATGATGAACATGTGGCCTTGTGAGCCCATCCAGATTTTCATGTCTGCTATTTCATAACGAACATCAGTCTGGCCTTGTCTGGGAAGCAATTGATTCCCACATACGGCCTTACTTTGCTAAAAAAAAATCTCCAGTCAATCAGATGAAATAACTAATAACTTCGCTCTCTCTGCCGAATCCAGCAGGAAAGTACAGCATGGACATCTTTTCTTATGAGAAAAGCCTCCGTCCAAATTTGTTAATCTGATCATGTTGAAACTCCTTTCAGTTTTGTGTCAAATTGTTTTGATTGCTCCATTCTACACTTTCACATCCTGCAGACTGTTGCACGCCTTGCTTGGGGGGGGACTGATATGCAGAGAGAAACAGAAATTGATGCTCTCATAGGCTAATGAACACCGCCCTGCTCGACTCTATTGCCCCCCCCCCTCCCCGTGAGATGGCCTTCGTCTTCTCCACGATGGACCACATAGAGGTGGCTCATGATTGACAGCCTCTTGGCCAATTTCACCTGAAGTAGTCCAGGTCATCCCAGCCGTGCAGACTGAGTCCCAGCGTGTATTTCTGAAGGCCCAGCATCCCGAGAAGCTCCCGCACAGTCTCCGGCGCGCCGCGGAGAACCGACACCTGTGAAATGAATGCGAGCGAGTGAGCGGTCAAACTCAAAACTCCAAAGAACACGAGCCGTGGGGCCACGGGCCACGGGCCTTAATTCACCTGACAGAGATTCTAAACCGAGCTGCAGCCATGACGCCCGTTTGTGTAACTGACATGTAGTTCCGCTAATGGCCTGCAGGTGGTCCCCTGTGGTGTGACGCAAAAATGACCCGCCGCCATTCAAAGGCAATGGGGAAACGTGATTTAACACACGCAATACTTAGGACTTCAGTGACTAATTGATCGCCGTAAAATGTATTTTGAGAGTTTTGATAGTTTCCCGTTTGACAGTTTTATTGCATGAATTCGTTATTAAGGATTTTCATATTAACGACTTAGGGCCATGGACCACTTCAAGGCGGACATTCCCGCCCTCGATGTGCCAAATATTGGTCGTGTGTCAACCACTGGGTGACAGAGGCTACGTCCAGATTCTTCCCAGCCCATATTCATATTACAAGCCGGGGCGAGGGAACCGAACGCGGAATCCCGCGTTCACGTTCCCTCGCCCCGGCGTTCAGAACCAAGATGGCCGCCCATGTCCGAACCTCATTCTCCCAGCAGTAGCCCCTCTCCGCCGGCGCGCTGGGGCCGTTCCTCTGCCCCGGCCTCTGCTGGGACACGTACTGGCTCCCCAGGTCCGACGGGAAGAAGTCCACCTCGCTGAGGGACTTGGCGATCTGCAGGGCGGTCAGGGAGTGGTCCCCCGCAGGCCTCGCTACGTGTTGCTGCTGCTGCTGCTGGTGCTGCTGGTGCTGGTGCTGGTGGTGGTGGTGGTGTTGCTGCAGCTCCACCTTCCAGGAGGCGGAGGCCTTGCAGGCTAGCGGTAAGCGGGTGGAGGCGTAGGGGAACAGGGACGGGGGCTTGAGGCCCTGGAGAGGACTGGCCCTCTCCGCGGGAGGCATGGGAGGGTCCCTCCTGGCGCTCTCCCTCGTGACGATGGCCGAGTGGTTGACGTAGACGTCGGCCGGGCTCTTGGCCGGCGCCGGGGCGCGGGCGACCGTGGGACCCGAGCACTTGGCTTTGGCCTGTGGAAGAGGCTCGTGGGCGTGCGGGCCGCCGTGGCTCTGCGCCGGGGGCAGAGGAGGCGGGGTCTTGGCCGGGAACAGCTGGTAGGAGTTGGAGGAGCCGGCGTGGTGGCGGAGGTGGAGGTCGTTGATCTGGGAGTACGGCGACGGCGCGGCGGGGATCTCGATCTCGGTGAAGTTGGACCGGCGGGGGGACTTCCGGTCCACGGCGCTCCCGGCGGCGGTGAGCTTGGGAAGCTGCAGGGCCTCGTCCCCGGACCAGATCACCTGGGGGGCTCTGTGTTTGGGGGGGTCCTCCACCCTGGGTGACACGGACACGCCCTCAAAGATGAAGTAGGCGGGGTTGGTGTAGCTGCTTGGCATTGGATGGGAAGGACTTGCCGTAGACCAGTAGGGGAAGAAAAAAAATGCCTTTTTAATTATTTAAAGTAAATTAGTACATGTTAAGTAAAATTGGTGCTAATTGATCTGAGAATGTCTTAAAGTTCAGCCGGGAGCCCATCAGGGCCTCGGCATTTACCACTCTGCATCAGCATCAAAGCACTTCTGAGTTCACCAATTGAAAAGGGTTCATCCAGTCTAGATGATGTTGCACTGTCAATGGAGGGAATCTCTAAGGAGTTAAAAAAACATGTTGTACTGTTTCTCATCAGCCACGCATTCAGAGGTGTATAATTTGGCATAGAAGTCTCTGAAATGGTTGTTAAGTAGGGGGGAAAAAATTAAAACGTCTTTTTAATTAATTCCCACATTTACAAAACATCCTCAAATCTTAAGGTGGTTTCATGATGACTTTGTCCGTCAAAAAAGTCAACCATGGCACATTTTAATAATACACAGCAGAATATCTTTCAGTGTACACACATCTGCTCAACGTTTTTCACAGCAATACTATCTGAGTGCACGGGCGGTGATATAGTAGTGGGGAAGCACAGGAGGGACATCAGAGATGACGAACCCCACGAGACCTCCTCAACCTGTAGCCAGGGTGGGGGTTGGTTATTAGGGCAACAGCAGTGTACTGTAACATGGCTCTAATGTGTGCTGCCCAGTAAGAGTAAGAGGCGAGGGAGGGTTAGACCACCCAGCTCCTTAGGTTTTTGTAAAGTGTCTTTGTTAATTCGAGGGGCCTTCTTGTTCCTTAAAAATTGGGAGATTGTGTAGTCAAGTGAGTGAAAGAAACGTTTAGTAAGGAAAATGGGGATACATTGGAAGAGATATAGAAATTTGGGGAGCACATTCATTTTAACACAGTTTATCCGCCCTGCAAGAGAGAGAGGCAAGAGAGACCACCACTGAAGATCCTGAGTCAGCCTTGCCAGAAGAGCGGAGAAATTACATTTATATAAGTCTGAGTAGTTTTTGGTTATACAGACACCCAAGTATTTAAAATCTTCAAGAGCTGTTTTGAAAGGTAGGTCCTACAATGGATATACCATGGCTGCAGCATTAATTGGCATTGATTCACTTTTTTGGGGAAATTTAGTTTGTAGCCTGAAATTTGACCAAACTCCCTCAGTAAGTTTACGAGGGAAAGCTCTGTCTAAGTCAGAGACAAAGAGCAAGAGGTCATCGGCATACAGGGACACTTTATGTTCGCCGCCACCCCTCGAAATGCCTGGTATCTGACTGGACCTTAGGGCCACCGCCAATGGTTCAATGGCAACGGCGAACAAGAGTGGAGAGAGCGGACACCCCTGACGGGTCCCACGCTTGACGGGGAAGTAGTCAGAATCATCATTGTTTGTGCGAACACAAGCTTGGAAATAACCACCTCAGGGGTGTCGGAGAGTGTCGGTGCATAAACAATATCAAATAAACGTATAACATTGTGAAAAGAATGTCTGTCTGTAACAAACCCTGTTCGGTCAATACCTACAATAGTTGGTGGAACAGTCTCCGGACGCCTAGCCAACATTTTGGCCAAGAGTTTGACATCTGCACATAGCAGAGAGATGGGGTGGTAGTTCCCACAAGAAAGTGGGTCTTTGTCCTTTTTTAAAAGGAGAGAGATGGTGGCCTGTCTTAACGTGGGGGGAAGATTGCCATTTTGCATAGATTAATTGAACATGTTAAGTAAAATTGGAGCTAATTGATCTGAGAATGTCTTATAAAATTCAGCCGGGAGACCATCAGGGCCTGGGCATTTACCACTCTGCATCAGCATCAAAGCACTTCTGAGTTCACCAATTGAAAAGGGTTCATCCAGTCTAGATGATGTTGCACTGTCAATGGAGGGAATCTCTAAGGAGTAAAAAAAAAGTGTTGTACTGTTTCTCATCAGCCACGCATTCAGAGGTGTATAAGTTGTATAATAAGAAGTCTCTGAAATGGTTGTTAAGTATGGGAAAAAAAATTAAAACGTCTTTTTAATTAATTCCCACATTTACGAAACATCCTCAAATCTTAAAAGGTGGTTTCATGATGACTTTGATGATACACAGCAGAATATCTTTCAGTGTACACATATATGTGTGTGCGTGTGCGTGTGCGTGTGCGTGTGTGTGTGCGTGCGTGCAGGGAAGTGTTTGCGTTCTGCTGTCAACGGGTTCTCACTTGTGCAGGAGGGCCCGGGTGGGCGGCAGAGACACTGGTTGGCCCCTTCCTGGACCCTTGTCATCCTTCTCGAAGCAGAAACACTCTGAGGAACAAAAAAAAAATCCCAGAGAGGATTCTTATCCAATCAGACGGGTTCAACATCAGGAAAGAAAATGTTTGTGTTTATAAGGGCCAAGGCAGAACCAGGAGGCGCGGTACGCTAGTTTACAAATGTCCTGAGGGGTTCTGACCCAGCGGGGGCCGGGGCAAACACACTATCCCCCAGTATTAATATGGGCTCAGGATGCATCTGGTCAGGGGACTGGTAATAGGTTGACAGCTGGTACCAAAACATGTCCGCAAAAGTCTTAAGTCTTAACGGAAGCCCTTTTCAGAATTGGCCCCCGGACTATAAGCAGGAAGCGGCCGAAAAAGCAGAAGCGGTCCAAAGACGAGCGAAGGGGACACAAAATAAGTCCCGGCTGGAGCTTCATTCAGGGGCCAAATAGAGGAAGCGCTGAGAGTTTCGCGGGGGGAAAAGAGGCAGTTGGAAGGAGAAGTTCAGCGGGAAGTGATAGTACGGGGGAGGCGGGGGGGAGAGAGTTCTGGAAGGCCGGTGGCTCGCGTGGACCAACCGTAGACCTTTGGCCTGGCTCCTCGTCTGGCGTCTGCCGGCACGTGAACTTTGACCTGGCCCCTGATGGAGCCCATCTCCTCGCCACGGTGGCTCAGAAAGGTCTCAAACTGTTCCAGCGTGCCGCGCGCCGACCGCAGGGCCACACAGCATTCCCCTGGGGAAACGCAGGGTTCAACACGTCACGCCAATGTAGTTTATTTGACCTCCAAACCTGATCAGTGCCCCCGACAGCTGAAAGCGTTTGTGTCTATTGTAAACCCGCTTCCACTTAAACTAATATCACATCATGTTTTCGTTCAGTATTATCCTTGTGTTTCCTCCCCCTTTCCCCATGAATCCTGTAACGGCCTAAACTAGCTAACGTGTTTAATCACTTAAACACCCGGAGGCCCGTAATCCTCTTTCCTCCTTTGTTCAGTCCTGAAGAACATTGGTAGAAGGTTAGGATATCTTTAACCTTGAACCTGAACTCTTGAGTGAACGTGGTGGGTGAGTGTGTCGTCATCTATTGCACACTGAAAATGGGATTGATCAGGGAATGCCAAAGTCGTCATTGCTGTGTATTCTAGTGTATCATTATAATATAATCATCTTTCTTTTTTTTTAAGAAGAAATGTGAAGCTCTAGTTTACTACACTGCTGACTCTAGTGAAATACTTTGAACATGCATCAATTACAAACAAATGTTAAGAAAGTTTATTAATTTCTGGTGGTTTTCTGCTGTGAGCCACAGCGAAGCGCATCATCAATAGACCCCACGCCGAAAACCAAACCGAAATGCACTCGATGCTGCCATAGGTCTACCGCTAGACCTACCACTAGACCTACCACTAGACCTGCCATTAGACCTACCATAGGTCTACCGCTAGACCTGCCACTACACCTGCCATAGGTCTACCGCTAGACCTGCCATAGGTCTACCGCTAGACCTGCTACTAGACCTGCCATAGGTCTACCGCTAGACCTGCCACAAGACCTGCCATAGGTCTACCGCTAGACCTGCCACTAGACCTGCCATAGGTCTACCGCTAGACCTGCCACTAGACCTGCCATAGGTCTACTGCTAGACCTGCCACTAGACCTACCACTAGACCTGCCATTAGACCTACCATAGGTCTACCGCTAGACCTGCCACTAGACCTGCCATAGGTCTACCGCTAGACCTGCCACTAGACCAGCCATAGGTCTACTGCTAGACCTGCCACTAGACCTGCCACTAGACCTGCCACTAGACTTCTGCTGGGCCCTGCGGCTCGGCGTCCATCGTGTAATGCTATAGATCAGGACAAAGGCGGTGGTATGGAGAAGCTGCTCAGGGATAGTGAAGAGCCAATGACCAACCATATGACTCAAAACCATCACATGATTTGACCGACAGCAGCAGGTGCTGATCTGGCAGATAGTCCATGTCCGACACGACAGGGAGCAGCTGTAAACACAAAGAATGGGTTCACTAGAGTGATATACAGGTTTGCAATCAGGCATGTTGCAGAGGCGCGGTGGCTCCAAAACAAAATCCCCAGAATATAGACGCATGCCATGTCTTCCTTTTCATCACAGTATGTTTGAACACTGAAACTGAAGTTTATATTGTGAATATATAAATATTGAATATTGTGCTGTTCTCACATTGTTGATGTGGTAATGAGACACGGTTGTCTAATTGACAAAACTAAACTATGTTTGTCCCATGCTGCACATCATCCCCTCTCTTCGCGGGCCCACTTCCCTGCCCATAAAGTCCCACAGTAAACAGCACGTGTTTGGAACACACCTTTGGCAGCTGCTTGGCTGACCAGCCGAGCTTGAGGAAGCCGTGCACATCACAGCTCTGCGAGTCATTCTCACTTGAGCGACGTGTCTCTGCAGGAGAGACACACACACACACACACACACACACACACACACACAAACAAAGCGAAAGGTTAAAACGGTTTACGACAAACAATAATTACAGGGTGAGGCGGAAGGCTCATGGGTTTCACACGCCGTACCTTCCAGACAAGCCGAGTGGAACTCCACGAAGAACTTGGCCTTGCTTGCGGTCTTCACGATGGCCTCCAGCCCCTCCAGCTCTATCCGGACCCTCTCGCTGCCCAAGTTCGGGTCCACTGTAAATAAACAAGCCGGGACCACTCGCATGAACCAGATGTTGAATTGTATCACTTAAAAAAAAAAAAAAAAAAAAAAAGCCTTGTGATGAATTTTTAATAGGAACCAAACCAATGACCTCACCTGTTTTTGTACTGGGCGGTGATGTCACCCCGACTTGGAATGTGCCAAACACGGGCGAGTGGTCGCTGGTGAAGATGTCATCGGTACAGCCTGGTTAAGAGGGCAGGCGGTGTCATCGTTATGATAGTCATCATGAAGCCGCTCGCCTTCACTCTCTTCTACAATTGTAGCGGTGTGCATAATATGTTGACTTGTCTTACTCTCTTAGAGAGCCTAATTTAGGACAGGAATACACAAATATGCTTCTTGCTTTTTCGAGAATTGACATATCATACGAATACAGACTATTTGTCCTTGCATGTGTACAAGCACTACACTGTGCAATGAGATCTTTGCATTGGACCGATCCCTGGCTGCAGCACTAGGATATTCCAATTATTATTTGCGCGCACACAGACACACACACACACATGGTCATATTATAACTAGCTACACATAGCCTAGGCCCACGACCACTGAGTGACCTTCTCCTCCTCCACACTCCCACGGTATCTCTTTGTTCCATTCCCCCAG
>OMKI01057717.1:0-12707 GCA_900302315.1 Phycis blennoides | reverse complement strand
CAGACAGACACACACACACACAGACAGACACACACACACACACACACACACACACACACACACAGACACACACACACACACAGACACACACACACACATGGTCATATTATAACTAGCTACACATAGCCTAGGCCCACGACCACTGAGTGACCTTCTCCTCCTCCACACTCCCACGGTATCTCTTTGTTCCATTCCCCCAGAAAAGATCCCATAACATCCCATTGTTGTCATCATCTTCTGGCCTTGAAACTGCCTGTGTTCACATGTAGAACTGCTCCTCTCTGAGGCCCTCTGAGGGCTAAAAGGAAAGTGTTTTTTTTTTTTCTCTGTATGCTTCTATAGTAAAAAGAACCCGGACAATTTCTCAAAAGAGGGCCCGGTGATTATTATTCGCATTTTCATAATCTTCGTAACTCCTCAACCTGTGATAAAATAATCCAGATTAGATTTTTGTATTTTGTTTGCCGTGAACACACCCGTCCAAACCAGTTATTTTGTATTAAAGCTGCACACGTAAGTACATTGCTAACTGGTGGATTTGTGGCGCTGGTCTTGGTGAACAACGCAGAAAGGGTAGTGGAAAGAAAATGTGTAAGAAAGGACAGGGGTCACTCAGTGGTGAAAGTGTGATATCAGCAGAAGAGTTTTCTGGTGGTGTTTTTTTTTCTTTTGTCTTTAGAGCGAGAAAGTGAGAAAATAAATACGTGAATTCAATGACAGGAAGTGACTCTGTCGGCCTCTTTATGGACCACAGTCCACACTATGGTTTACCACTTAGACCACAGGCATTTTACAGCAAAACATTATACTGCATATATGTTATGATGTCAAAGTGTTTTTTTGCCTCATAAAAACTGCCTAACTACCTCACTATTAATCATGTATGCCCTTAGTTCCGCCTTCATAAACCATCTTCTCTTCAGAATACCTTTTGTTGATTTATATATCCCCAGTATTTACCATAAGAGGTGCAGATAAGGTGAGCCTCTGGATAGGACTTCCATAGAATCCTGTCACACCACGAAGGCACGTTGACTCGCACCTACAACAGTTAATCACAAAGGATTTGTGTTCAAACAGGTTCACCGTTTACAAGGAACTTGTCTTTGTGGGTTGGTGCAAGGAAGACATACAAATAAAAATATTAAAATTAATAAGTTAAGTAAAGAGAAATGTAAAAAAAATATTTACAAAATATTGCTTAAAACGTATTGACTTAAACAATTAAAATATAAAAGAATACATCAAATATAAACTGTATGGCACGATCTTGGAAATGGAGTTAATCTATTTAAGCATCTGTATTACTATGCAGGTCACACTAAGAGGGATGGAAGGATGAAAAGCATTTGTTGTTTTGTCATTCCAATTTGTATCTTCTAATAATACTTCCACCACTATTTTTAGTGCTGTTGGCAGCTGCTGTCAAGCTAGCCAGCCTTGCTGACCCCTATAAAGAGGATTAGCTTCCCTATAGAAATAGCCTTTACACTAAGCCAGTGGTATACTTAGAAACTTTGGGTGGAGGGAACCTGTTTTTAGACACGCGCAGTGTATTAGCTTGTTGTTTATCATCAAACCCTACACGCAAATTGTATAGGGTTTCCATGGTTTCCGGTAACAACTGCTATTGTTTGTCAACAAAATTATGAAAACGATGATGAATTGGTCATTTAGTGTTGATTACGTCACTCTTTTTATTGTGATTTCACTGTGGTTTTGTACACTGCTCCTTTTCACCTGTCGAGCACTTTGCAACTGCTGTTCTGAAAAGTGCTTTAAAAATAAGGACACATTTTAGTCATTGAATGTACTAATTTGATGGGGCCAGCGGTGGAATACCCACCCCGGACGTCTTGTACTTCTGCCACAGGTAGCAGCCCCTGGAGCCCCTCTCGTAACGGTACGTGGGCGGGAAGCAGATCTTCTCCTCCTCTTCACAGTGTCAAGCCATTCCGGAGAGAGAGATGAGTGTTGGGAGGGAAAAGGAAAATATGTAAATAAATAACACATCCGCACTGCATTGGACAAAGTCAGGTGGGCCTTTGAATGGCAAAAAAAACGTTAACACGCGAGAATGCACAGTGATCTAATACTGTGTGGCTGAACCACGAAGGCTGATCCTGAATACGCATCACAATGTCGTCAGCATCTCAATAGCTATCCCTCACACCCGCTCCCATTCGCTGCTCAGAGGCAGCAGGACACAGTGCTGATTGAGAGTGGAGATAGAGAGAGAAGGGGGGGGGGGGGTAGACAGATAAACACAGAGACAGAAAGATAGACAGAGGGAGAGGCAGACAGACAGAGAGAGCGAGAGACAGACAGAGAGCGACAGACTGAGAGAGAGAGCGAAAGAGAGATTGCCCCTACTCACTGAAGTTGAGGAAAGCTTTGCTCTTCTGTCTCTCTCTGGTCAGCTGGTCGGCACACATCAGCTCCTCAAACTCCCTTTTGGATACGTGCTTCAGGATGTCCTGGAGACACCAGCACCACCCCCGCCCACCCCCAACAGATCAACCAAGCGGGGAGAAGAGACGCCAGGTTGAGTGGGTGCATCTGCTCCACTCACAAGCAGTTTATAGCACAGTTTCAGCACGTTCAATAATGCAATACTTTACTATCCATGCGTGCGATTCTGTTTGACTGGTTGTTTCAGACATTTTGATGCACACAAACATGTCGGGTCATATGTCTCGCAATGTGAACCAAGCACACGCAGGAGTCAGTCGTTTCACTGGTAATACTGCATTGTGTTTCTTTGTAGATCTTCTTGGAAAATGCTTACATTTCCATGTAAGCATTTTACCATGTTTAACTGGTTCAAATCTAAAAAAAAAATATATGACACAAGTACGTTACATGAAACATTTTGTCCTTCTAGGTGAAGCAGAATTCCCTGCTTATGCAGAGATGTCAGAAAAGGAAAAGGAGAGACTGCAGTTCTTACAAGAACTTCTTCACCCGGAGAAAAGCTCTCTGGAAAAAGAGATTACTCATCTCACATCTAGATGAGCAATCTCAGCTACTTTTCACAGTACACAATACTTCAAACAGTGTCTGGGTAGGACCTGCATGCTGTGGTTCTGAACAGGGATAGGGACGAGAGCAGGGGCTGATTACTATGGAGAGAGATGTGTCTCATCATTATTATTATCATTATTATTATTATTCATACTAATACGAGCTGTGTCTTGTGTCTTGTAAAGGTTAACTTGTAAATTCCCATTTGAATGTGTGTGCAATGATTTGTAGTAGTGCATACATATTTCTGAATTCAAGTTTTACATTCTGCATAAATACCCCCCAAAAATGTATGTATGTATGTAATGCATGTCCACATGCATTAGTTGTGTTAAGACTAAAAATGGCTTTTGAACCGTTGAGTCTGTGTTTCACTTTTGAGGCTAATTCACGATGTTTCCGTTGTGCGATCCACACACTCGTGACTACTGACCGGGACTACGGACTAACCAACAAACACAGCTGTCCCACCTGCACGTCCAAGTCCAGTCTGTAGTTGAGGTCTCCGCACCAGAAGAGGTGGGTGAAGCGCAGGCTGATGTCGAAGGCGGTGAGATGTTTGTCTCCCAGTGAGAGCAGCCTGAGAATGTCCACAAAGTTCTGGTTCCTCCTGTATTATTCATACACATGCATAATAAGACAGTAAGTCCTGTCTGTCTTTCAAACAACAAGGTGTCTTTCAGGGCATTCGGGGTCTGCATTTTGGGGCCCTGAACTTCCAGTGGTAAGTATTATTTATTGTTATTACTGGCATGACTGAAATATATGTTTTTACCTTAACACTTTCTCACTGCCAGAGGAGAGGTGGCAGTTGACAAAGCCGAAAGATGTTCCATTGAAATGGAAGGAGACCCCAACGGCTCCCTTGTTTCCTTCAACAAAAAAAAACCCAAAACACTTTTGTTCTTGCTGATCACCGACTGATGTTTTTGGCAGTTGGCCATTGGGCAGTACTTTTCCGTTATTTGCTTTGTCTAATTGCTATGTGAACTGGTGCTGTGGGCAATGGCATGCAGGAAGGGCAGCTCACCCAGTGTGTTTCCCAGCCCGGTCTTCACGCTGGCCGTGTTCACGTGGGTGATGCGGCCCTCATGCTCGGGCTTCACCAACACCACAAGCCTCATGTTCCAGAGGGACTGCACTGCCACCTTCAGGACAGAGCGCCACATTGCATTGACCAGCCATAATGAAGCATCCAACAAAATAGATCATTCATATGAAAATCTAGATACTTCTATGCCACAGAAATCTAGGTTACCCTATCTTCCTACATTGTATTCCATGTAGTGTTTACCTGTTTGTAGTCCATGTGATGGTGTTTACCTGTTTGTAGTCCATGTAGTGTTTACCTGTTTGTAGTCCATGTGATGGTGTTTACTTGGTTGTAGTCCATGTGATAGTGTTTACCTGTTGGTAGTCCATGTGATGGTGTTTACCTGTTTGTAGTCCATGTAGTGTTTACCTGTTTGTAGTCCATGTGATGGTGTTTACTTGGTTGTAGTCCATGTGATAGTGTTTACCTGTTGGTAGTCCATGTGATGGTGTTTACTTGGTTGTAGTCCATGTGATAGTGTTTACCTGTTGGTAGTCCATGTGATGGTGTTTACCTGTTTGTAGTCCATGTAGTGTTTACCTGTTTGTAGTCCATGTGGGTGCAGCTGCGCAGCGTGGTGCGGATGTGCTCCGTCCACTCCCTCTCCCCCTGGGGGTTCTCCTGCGTGCCGAGGGCGTAGACGTCGTGGGCCAGCGAGGCCGTGGACTCGTCCGGGGTGTGGCCCAGACCACAGCAGGTCACCCAGGAGTGGAGGTCCCGCGGGGGCGGAGACCCTCCTGGTCCACCACGCAAGAAATGGACAAAAAGAGGTTCTTTGGTTTCAATTTCAACGTCCGTTCTCAGTACGAGGGGCTTAGGGAATGGTGCAGTAGGGACGGCAAGCCAAAGTAGCCCGGGAAATATCACGATTTTCTATTGCTATATAGTCATCATCTTTTATACATGCAATGACGTAGGTTAGGCATCTTGCAGAGGGGTACCTACAGGTTACCCAGGAAACATTTGCCTGGAGCCAGACATCTATTTGAAACACTATCCATTTGTAGCGCGTATGTTGATTTTAATGTACACATCATAAGAGCATTTCTGTAAGTGCAGATCAGTACGTGTTCAGCGCATGGATCAGCCACGTTTGCCAGACACACAAAAACAATCCCATGTGGACTCCCCCACACAGCGAGGTGAGGAATAGGCGGGTGAGTAAGTGTGGGAGCAACCTAAGTAACCATGGTTACGTTTATCCTCCGCTCCCCTACCCATGTTCCAGGTGCCCACGAACACCGAGACCAGGTCCGGCTCCCCTGGCTGGGCGTGTCTTATCTTCATCAGCTGCAGCAGCTGGCAGAAGGCCTCCCGTTTCTGGGGGGGGGGGGGGGGAGAGGGGGGAACACCAGTCACATCTCCCATCTGAATGTCAGCTGAACAACAGCTGCCGGGTGATAACGACCTTCGACCTCTCACCCTGGCGCTCTGGAAGGTGAGCTCGCGCGGCGTGCTGTGGTGACTGTCCACCGCCAGGCGCAACTTGGCCGGGCTGGCGTGGAACTGGACCACCTGTAGAACTGCCCCACCGGACATAAACACACAGTACATCACACATATTCAAAGAGATGTTCATTTTCACATGCACTTTATGTTTCATTTTCGTGTGAAAATCCGAAAAGGGCAATGAAACCGATTCTGGCTGTGATGCGGCAGATCAAACCGCAACACACAGTCAATCCGTCCACCACGGACCATCAAGGGAAAACACACGGCAGGCGCCTGTCGGAGACGAGAGGAGAGGTGAAGCGAGACGAGGGAGGGCTTACCCCGCTCGTGGGAGACCGTCTCCACGCCGAACGCGCCGGTCTTCTTGTCGAACAGCAGCAGCCCGGTGTCCACGTCCACGGAAACGGTCTGTCGCCCGTAGCGCGCCATCTTCACCTGGAACAAAAGGTGTTGTCACAAACACGTGTTGTTGTTGTTGTTGTTTCTGCGGTGACGGCCTGGCGTGGCATCGACACTGCTTGGGGTCGTGGAGTTCGATTCTCCTCGATGTACTCGCGGTATTTGTAAGACCCTTTGGATCGAATATGTACGCATTTCACACATATTTTTTATTTTAAAAAATGTGTGTGTTGTGGTGTTTGGATAGAAATTCGAGTTTTGTTTCGAAAAATGGCGTCTTTCAATGTGCATTTTCTTTATCACAACGCAGGTCAAGGTTGAAATGCGCTCTTGTTGTCGTCCTTCATTAACATCATGTCGACGTTAACATCATGTGCTACCTGGAAGGAGTGGACAGGCGTGGGCCTGGCGGGGGTCCGGATGCTGTTAGCAGTCACCGCCGAGGGTTCCACAGGGGGCGGGGCGGGCTGGACTGCTAGATTGTGATTGGTCACCGCGTCTTGCAGGGCTTTCAAAACCTTCAAGCAAAGAGCATTGTCCCAGTTTAGATTTCTAATTAATGGAATCTTACTCTATGTTTATTAATCTGGCAACAAACCTCTGCAACATCAAAACTTGGCCACTGTGGATTTCTGCTCAAAGTGCAATCTTACCCTTTTCTCCAGAGAAGATAGCAGGCTGACCAAGGTTGAGATCTTACACAGCAGACTGTCCAGCTCAATCTCCGGGCCCTGGTATGAAAATGAGAAGATGCAGATCGTTTCCTATACTTGAACACTAGAGGGGGCACTTTCACGGCTCATCTAGAGCTACTAGATATAATTGCTAATTGCGGCTGAAATTGTACCTGTGCCTTTTTGCAGAGGAGAGGACTGGTTGGGTGGTCAAACACCTTAGCCAGTGTCTCCAGGCTCGAGAGGGTGAGGTCAATCTCACTGTGGATCATATGCCCTCAATGTTTAAAACAAGAACAAACTAAATAACCAGTCAGTATACCCAGTAATGTAGCACACACACGTCTTTTTGAAATACCATACAGCTGCAGTGGGTGTATTTTGTATGGGAGTTGTTTCTGTGCGTTCCTGTTTGTATGTTCACTGAATGAATTGGCTTGCTCACAGTTTTAATGACAAATTCCCATTTGGGGAGAATAAAGATCTATTCTATTTCATGATGATTTCATCAATCACATTGCATTAATGGTATGTTATCAAGAAATCTTCCATCCATCTCATCATGTTTGAAGAAAAACATCAGGGCACATGGATCATTGCAAAACATCATGTGCAAACAACCTGTAGCTCCAGCAGCAGGCGGTAGCTAACCTGTTGAGGCCTTGGCAGGTCACGCCGAGTGTGTGCTGCAGGTTACGTAAGCATGTAGCCCCCTTATACACACTCTCAATGTCCATGGGAAGATCCTTGTGGAGGTAGTCATGGAGCAGTCCCATCACGTCTCCAGCGATGCTGAGGACAGAGCAGAAGATGCATCCATTTGAAATACATTGTACATTCGTATACATTGTACATTCGTACATTCGTATACATTGTACATTCGTACATTCGTATACATTGTACATTCGTACAATAATACATTCTATATAATCCCACATGAAATCTACCCAATATAGCCAATTGAATATATGGTCATTTAAAGATGAGTAATGAATTAAGCTATGCATGATAACATGGCAATATGTTCATCTTACATCAATACAATGTCAATAAAAGAAAATAAACATTAGTCCACAGACTCCATGTCCTCAGCCTTCCTGTAAGCATCCTTCAGCAAAATGACGTGCCCCTTAATGACGCATACTCAATATCAGTAGATGAGCACCTGAATGTGTTGAGTTCCTGCAACTTGTTGAGGAAGAGGAGGTGAGAGGCTGTTCTCACTGGGGCCGCAGTGGAAGAGGCTGTAGTGTTGAGGGAGGCTGGCACAGCAGAAGGCTTCTCATCATCTGCCCAGAGGGGAAACAAATGCTTAACCCTGGGGAAACTAGGAGAAAACGTACCTGGAGTCTATGACTTAACAAGTTTTGTTGATGTCACCGACTACTTATATTTTAACTATTACAGAGGAATTTCAGAGTTGATACAATATGGTGCTAACCGCAATAATTGTCAGTGGATCACATGTATAGTTCTCACTTGAAACCTCATTAAATTATTAACCAATGTGAAGAAATGCTAAGAGTACGACATTGATAATGATGGTGACACTCTAAGCTCCCTGTAAGTTACCATGGATGAAAGCCTCAAGCCAGCCAAATGTCAATGTATCCAGGTGGATAAGTGGACGACCGGTCGCACCTGAGCTCTCGTCCCCAGGGTCGGTCCCGCAGCTTACGGGGTACTGCAGCGAGGTGACCAGTCCTTTATGGGGGTGCTGGTAGCCCATCACCAACTCCTCCAGTGTACGGAAACAGTTGACCTGAACACCCTGCATGGTCTGTGGGCAGGAACACACGTAAAGTGAGTATAGTGAGTATACGAGTTTAGTGTTTGTATCTCTGTAGCTGGTCTTGGGACAGTGGACTGTGGTGACCAAGCACAACCCAACCCAGGTCAACTATAGATATTATAGATATCTTCTACGATACAAATGTCAAAATACAACGTGCTGTCCATTCAATTGTTATATAAAATGGATGGAATGAGAGTTTGATTTTCAATTGAATTGCACACGCACATGTTGGATTCACGTCTTGGTTGGTGGGATCACGCATCATCATCAATATTTCAAGTCCAGCTTAAACAACCACATCCTAAATAGTCAAGATCCTCATACTATGATACAGATGCGTGCATACACACAAACACATACTTAACATATAGAACACACACACACGCACATGCTCGGTCACACTACACACACATGCAAGGTCAGCCACAGTTGACACACAGGGCCCCACCCTTCCATTGCAAAACCACTTTTTGGTTTTGACCAAAATAAGCCCAACTCTGGGACTTCAGATGCATACATGGAGACAGCCTAGGCTTTCAGGGCACAGACGGCCTGTCGTGTGTCACACGCGAGGTCAACACATTGTATTCAGATGGGACATACAGTACAGGCTTGATGAACATGCAGACTGTGTGTTTATATCCAACCACTTAATAAGTGATGAATGGTCGGGGTGGGTTGTGGTTCAGGTGTGGAGCAGGACGTGTGAATCAACTGAAATGTACTTTTAATGAAATTGATTAAAATATATATCTCTGTCACACTATTTGTCTAAACAGGATTTTAAAACTGACTGAAACCCGTTCTCTAGCAGCCCAGCATTTTCCTCGCCAGGCAGCAACTATCAAACTCCTTCTGGCTGTCACACTCCATTTCACTCTGGGCACAAATAAGCTCAAAAACCTGGTTTTGTTGAACAAATACATGACCTTTAAGTAACCGTAACACTGAGTTTGCTTCCCCTATATCACAAAAAAATAAATACAATTATATAATGGAGGCATCCAGAACCAGATTCCATATATAATGCGTATAGAAAATGTGTCTATCAATCAATATTTGTCCTCAGAGGAATAATATAAAAAGTGCCAAATAGACAAAAAACAGACACAGATGTGCGTAGGTAATCCGGTGTGTATTTATACAAACAGAATACACAGAACTATTCAGGCAGACTCTAAACCAGGGTACTAAATATTTTCTTTCCTGTTTCCTATTTTTGAGTCATGAGTTTTATGTTTTCTTTGTGCACGTTGAAGGAATCATTCTCTGGCCCGTGGAACCCGATTCTGTTGCCAGGATCCATTCGAATCATACTTCTCCTTGTGCCACAAGAAACTCTTGAAAAGTAATTACAAATAACTGAACGGGAATAAGAGACGTGGAAAGGCAGAGTAACCCCAAAATATCTCCATGGCCCTCCTAGAAAAACACAGCATCCAGAAAGTCAAGTCTTTGTGCGCGAGCGAAGCAAATCCAGAGAGGGAAAATGTTGATTGTAGGCTGTGTGCTCATGGCAGTGGAAAAACAACGGAACGATATAGTTTCTAGTGAGGCCGTTTCTATATCTGGGAACAGCTTAGGTCCCCGTGTTATAGCTTTGCAAATACAAGACACACACGCACAAACACATGCGTGCGTGCACAAACACACGCGCGCACACACAAACACAGGCGCGCACACACAAACATGCGCGTGCACACACACACACACACACACACACACACCCACTGAGCTAATGCTTTTAGAGTTTAATAGGCCGACAATACTTCAATAAAAGTTGTGTGTGTGTGTGTGTGTGTGTGTGGGTGTGTGTCTCTATTTTTCTCCACTTTGATACTAATTGAGATTACAGAACGTAAGATGTTCTCATCCGGCCAGTAAACAATAACAATGTTTTTCACTACGCCACATCCAACGAAAGCCAATTACGCGCCATACGTAAACAAACAAAAAAGTACACAGACACACACACACAACAAATAACTACCCTCATTGGCCAACGGGCTAGTATGTGGGCAGTGTCGGAATCTATGAGGTCTTTGCACAATCCCCCTCTGTTCATATGAGCTCACAAAATGAGCTCTAAGCCATGCAGTCCTCCGGCAGGGATGGCACTCTGGCTGCATGACTAGAGCAGCTGTGGGAGGGAACAGCAAGGAAACTAGGAAAGAACAGCACCTTTTTGTGCTCCGCACGCCCCGGCCATAACAAAACGTGGTCAACACTCTCACCAGTGTGACCCCCCCCCCGAGCCGTGATGGTGCACCTGGTTGTTTTTCGACTGTGCTCCATTTTGGAGCAAAGCAGTGAACTCTGGTGGAGAAAGGGGGCGGGGCCTACTCACCTGCACTGCCAGTAGACCCTGGGCATCAGGAAGTATCCTGTAGGTGTGGACATGGCGTTGGAATCTGCAAATAGACGAACAAATAAAACAAAAAGCATTTACAATGAATGACGAAAACAACAGTAAGTGAATAAAGCCTATAAAATAACCATGATGACATAATATATGATGAATAACAGATATATGAAAGCTTAATGCTTCAGAAGGCATTGCAACGCAAACATGGCTAAATAGTACGACGGTTCAATGATAAAATCAAAACCAGATTTCCTCCTCTAGTAAAAAAAACAAACTTAAGAAAGCATGATGGATTAATGGAATTTCCTGTGGAGACGTTAGCGTTAGCACGTATTCAACAACACATATGACCCACAGTCCCACATTCCCAATAGCTGCAGACCAGGAATGACATCAATGCCAGCCAACTGATGAAGAAAGGAGATAGGGGGGGATACTCTCATTGTGGTGCGGGAGCTTGACTCCCAGCTCCCATCAAAGTCAAACTTCAGTCTGCAATCTACCTGTAAGCCCCCTCGACCAAAGACGCCTAACCCCTATCTAAGACATGTGTCCAAACCAAATCCACTGTACACTGACGTCATGTTGGACAAAAGCCTCTGCTAAATAACTGTCATTGTATGAAGTAAAGAACAAAAAGCGAAAGACATGCTACAATGTGTAAGAGAGCATCACTGGCCAAAACCGATTAACGCCAAGCAACAGCAGGCCGTTGAGATGGGGACATAAGGGTTTTCTAAGAAGCCAGTGAAAGAGAATGAGACAATGTGTTTTGAGGGAGAAATATGAAAGGCGGGGGGTGTGTGTGGGGTGAGGGTGTGGGGGGAGGGGGGGGGGGGGGAGAGTTGCAAGCTCAGCCTTCAGGAATGTTGGGCCTGACGTGGGCCAGCGAGCGGTGAGAGCAGCCTGGTCGCTGGGGCCTTCCTCCCTCCGTCAGGGCCCACAGCACTGGTGGTGGTGGTGGTGGTGGTGGTGGTGGTGGGGGGAGGGGGGGTAAAAAGACTGTGACAGAGGAGGAAAAGCTCCCCCCCCCCCCCCTCCCAGGGCAAGGGGAGGACAGAAGACATAGGGGACTCCGTTGTTTGGGAAAAGGGAGTCAAAGGGTGAATGTCCTGGGCGAGATAGCCGCAGCGTTCCTTGCTAGCTACTAACAGGGAGAGGGAAGCAACACTGATCCAGATGACAGCAGAAAGTAAGGCTGCTGAATCCATTTAGAAAAACACAGGTGGCTCTAAACAGCAATCCTCAAGCATTCCTGAATAGTTTCCACAGCGGGAACGCCAAAATAAGATAGTTCAACAAGTAATTAGTCAGAAACTTCAGTCGTGTTTGAGGAAAGCGAGCTCTGATCCACCCTAGAAACATCCAGAACGGTTCAGTGATGAATCGACGAGGGACATGGGCTGTCCCTCATTAAAAACAACCAGCGAATGAGACGTATAGATCATCACATGCGTTGTGTGCACACACACTTAGTCGGCGCGTGGTCTGGTATGTCAGGGAAGTACAAGCGGAGAGACAATCAGTGCCAAGCACATATTCAACAGCTTGTGTGTGTGTGTGTGTGTGTGTGTGTGTGTGGATGCTACTCACAGCAGGCACAAGGCGTAGGCGCCGGCCACCGATTCGCTGGCCCGTACGAGGTAGCTGCCGTCGCGGCCCGCGCGCGCCAGCAGCTCCTCCGCCTGCACGCGGCTAATGTCGTGGTGGAACCATGACGCCGTCGTCGACATGGTAACGGTGGTGGTGCTGGTGGCGGTGGGTGGGGGCGGTGGGGGTGTTGGTGGGGTGGAGGTCTGCGTTTATCACGGCGAGCCGCGGCCGGAGAAGAGGGCGGACGTGATGCGGACGCGGCCTTTGGCGTCCCCCATGCGTGAACCGCGGGTCCGAGTGGGCTCCGGGGGC
>OMKI01057708.1:21764-34954 GCA_900302315.1 Phycis blennoides | reverse complement strand
ACACAGCCTGCCAAGGAGGGCTGCAGCTGCTAATCTCACACACACACACACTACACGCACTACACACACACACACACACACACACAGACACAAACAAACAAACAAACTCACACACACACACACACACACACACACACAATCAATCACACACACACACACACACACACACACACACACACACACACACACACACTACACACACCACACACACACACACACACACACACACACACACACACACACACACACACACACACACACACACACACACACACACACACACACACACACACACAAATGATGCATTCGCACAGGTAAAAAAAACAAACAAACTCAAATTACTGTCTTATATAGACCCCCCCCCCACACACACACACACACACTTGTCTGTAATTTAACACAGCCTGTTAGCCTTTTAAATCTCTTAATTGATTTAAGTTATTGATTGTTCTAGTCCAGACCAATGATTTGACCTGTTCATCAGAATTGGCCCCAGGCCTGAAGGAGGAGGAGGGCAGCTGATGAAGTAACCAGTGATGTGAAGTCAGTTATTTAGGGCAAATTGTGACTCCTCACATTACACCATAGAAACAGCGGAACCATGTATTTGCACCGTTTCCCAGATCCTTAGTGGCCCTTGATTCTATGCTAATAACCCACTGCTCTGATTGGCTGATTATGGATCCCAAGCGAGTGACCAGGGGCAGTGCAACCCTTAGAAATGTCACAGAGGGCCACAAATCAGAACAGCCCTTTTTCTGTTTTCTAATCAAGAAAACTCGGCACTAGGGATCCTGGGGTTGGCCTCCATCTATCCGATCAGTTTTCCAACTATTACGGCTTATGATTAGCAAGCATTTTCTGCTCCCATGCGAAGCAACGAGTGCATACACTCACTGCTTAAAGCCAAGTCAGGTCTCTGTGCGCAGGGCTGACTTGGTTCCTGTGATGCGTTGTAATGCTGCAACCAGGTATGTGTGTGTGCGTGTGTGCGCGTGTGTGTGTGTGTGCGTGCGTGTGCGTGTGCGCCCGCCCATCTAGTCCGCCCAATCAACACCCAGTTGGAAGTACACAGGTGCAGAGCCTCACCTCGATCAGACCCTGCTGCAATGAACTCCCCAACAACAAATGTTTTTATGTTGCAAAGAGTTTTAAGAATAATGCATACAACACAACTGAAGTTTGCCGTTGTGCACGATTTATGACAAAATCTCCTTAGATGTATCCCAGAATGCCACTAGAGTTAGGTGCAGGGAGGTGCTGGCTTGGTCCATCCGGGCCAGCTATACACTGCCCGGAGAGAAAAGAAAAAAGCATTAAGTCCTCGCTAAACACAGAACCCCCCCCCCCCCCAGAAGACATTGATTGAGCGGCTGACTACTCTCGATTTGGGGTCGGCATACAGGTAGCATACGCCTCGAGGAGGTGCCGTGTGGCGTACTCGGCACCTTTTTATTTACCCACCCTTTATTTATCCTGTCAATATCCAGACCCGATCGCTAGGGTGATCTTTCTTAACCAAATGCAGTTGGCAACAGAAACGTGTTGTGTTTCAGTTGGCCCGCAGAGATCGACAAATCTTGGTGGCAGATGCTCTTGTGTCTCTTGACGGAGACGGTGTGATTAACTGAAAACTAACCAATTCAATTCCTTGAGCTGAACTAAAGTTTAACTGAAACCCAGGGTATTTACGTGTTTTGAGTCTGACTCCACTGGTCTCTGCATGTTACCAGGCTAATCTAACAGGATGTTGCAGCGTTAGGGCTTTTCTGAAAATCTACCAACATTGCTTTAAACATGTGTCCTCCCCTCCCCCCCCCCCTCCCCTGTAGCTGTTGAACATAAACGCATGTTTCCCTGTAGAGTGTTGACATAGGTCATGTGACTAGGTCAGGTGACTCCTCTGTTTTATTAGTGTTGGTGGCGTCCAGCGTAGAACACCTGAGTGACAGGAGATGAGAAACGGGGGCAGACGTCGCCGCGGAGCCTTGTGATTGACGGCGATCCAACAACACTAGGCTAGAAAACAAAAGGTCCCGCCCTCACAGCCTCCCATGGCTCGTGTACCAGCAGCTCACTACACGCACACACACTTTCTCCTAGAACACCTCAACGACCAGAGTTAGACAATAATAATAATGATAACAAACGTACACGACTGCAGCCCGACTCCTCTTGACGCGCGCGGCGTGTCAGCGGCACGCGGCGTCTCTGAAACGGTCTTCGTGAAGTTTCTACCTGATTTTTGTTTTGGGTCCTGAAGCTGAAAAGTGTTTGAAAGCAGAAGGCAGAAGACTCCTCTCCTCTGGCTGAAACGTGCTCTGTACATTCTCCTCTTTGGTTTTCTGCAACAGTCGTTTGTCTGTCTGTAAGCGCTGCATATTAACTTGCTTCTTCTGATTCTTTCATATTTATATTCTGTATGTAACGAGCTGTACCTTTCTATGTACTACCACTGGATTCAGCTGATCTTATTTGTAAATAAAGTACATATATAAATATACTTCAACACAGTACAAATATATATGTATACATACTGATCCAATGACTTGCTTGTAATGACCATGAAGGAAACGATACCATGTCTTTAATGTTGACATCGACTATGAACAATGGACACACTCGACCACTAGGTGACAGTAAGATAATGTAAAAAAAAAACAAAAACATTTTATATTATTGAAATTGGGTTTGATGGCACAAAATTGGCAAGTATAATCAAGAATATTTAAAAGCAAGAGAATGAACACAGGGATGTGCATAATGGATTAGTATGCATGGTGACGTGTAGATCACAGAACACTTTCCTTGTTTGAAACGTTTACTTGAATGAAATGAAATAGGACATAGATCTCCATGAAGAAATGTTTTATTATGGGTTTTCGAAAACGATCTTGCTGTAGCTCATAGGACGGGGGCTATACCCCCCACCCACCATGCTCAGAATAAAGAATGGTAATCTGCACATCAACTTATCTTTATTTGGGAAAGCATTGAACCAAATTGGCTTCTGTCAAGATTATCAAAGTTTTTCCTCTTGGTCAAAACAATACACTAATATTCAGTTAACACTTCAAACTTCCACTTGGTCAGGGACTCGGTGTACAAAACTTTGTAGGTTTGACGGTCAGATTCCCACATGGCTGCTGAGGAGAGCAGAACGCAGTTGAAGTGTTCTAACCCAGGGGACAAGGACATAAGATGTGGTGGTAGCGGACACCCTGTCCATCAGCATAACAGGAGCTGACAGGCCCCTCCTGGGTACCCCAGCCTAGGATTCAGTCTCAAGGCAGCCAGAGTGCAGTGCATCTCTCTGACTGTTACGTGGCCTTGCTCTTGGCAGCAGGCTCCGTCTCCTGTTCATATTCCATCTCCACATAAGCCCTTCTCTTTCTGGTGGCTGGGCCCTTGGCCGGGCTCTTTCCTTTCGTCTTTGAACTCTTTGTCTCCACCTCCATCTCCATCTCTTCTTCCTCCTCCTCCTCCTCCTCCTCAGATTCTTGTTCGTCACTTGAGGCGTCTTCCCCCTCCTCTTCATCACTGCTTCCCTTCAGTTTGTTCATCTCCTGCGGGACAAAGACATCTGTCAGTCTTGACTGGCAATCATCCAGTTGACACTCAATTGACGAGCTTCAAGTCGGTCAGATCCCACAAACCCAAAGACGTATATTGAAAGTGCCGTATTTCCCCCCAAGTCATTTTAATTCAACCATTTGGACCCTCAAATCTGTTACCCCAGAGAATACGCTCCTGACACAGGAAGCACTGACTGGCCCATGTGGCCGTTTATTTACCTCAAAATCACTCAGGTCACTTTCGTCCACCTCCTCTTCTGCAACAAACTCACTCTTCCCCACATCCTGCGGAGAACAGAAAGACTGCATCAGTCCTGCATCCAGGGCTGCAGACGATACACGTGTGTGTGTGTGTGTGTGTGTGTGTGTGTGTGTGTTTTGTATGCACCCTGCAAGTAGAGTATAAATAACTAATTGTCTTCATCACCTCATCGTCCTCCTCTTCCTCCTCTTCCGACTCCGATTGGCTGTCCTCCGTCTGCTGATCCAGAGCTTTGTCGAAGGCGTGCACTGGGAAGTTATAGATGTCCCCATACTGCGCGCGCACACACACGCAGATAAATACACTTGTTTTACAACTTTTTCCGAAAAGAATATTCAATGTAGATAGGATAAGTGATGCGTCTCTCATGCATATTTAAATCCAGATGCCGTTAACAATCTCATGGTGACTTTACCGTTCCCTGCTTGAGGCGATCCAGCAGCTCTTTCTCGATGGCATTGTCCAGCTGAGCAGCGATCAGGGCTTTCTCCTACAGAAATAGTAGTGAAAGGAGGTGACGGTTACCAGTCGGTGACCACGATGACCAGTAACCTTCCACTGGCAACGCTGCCCTGGCTAGCAAGTGAGCATGTTCTTTAGGGCAAAAAGCCTACATTACTGCATTCACCGGGATGAAGGCAATATTAATATTCTCCATCCTGTAAACGTGAGTAACAATATGGTAAATCTCTTATTGGTGCTCTACTCACCTCTTTCCTCTTTTCTCTCCTTTCCACCTTCCTGCTGAGAGGAACCAACTTCCTCCTGAAACGAGAGCAAATGAGCAAACAATCAGAGGGATGCCAACTATGTTTTACTATAAAATGCAATGGGATCCCAATGTTGTCATACAAACCACAATAAGCAATGTTTAATATGAGTGTGATGCATGCTGTTATTAGCATTAGCACTGTGTGCTACATACTGTTATTAGCATTAGCACTGTAATAATTACTGTTTAGTAAGTGCTGTAATTGGCATTAGCATTGTGTGTACGTACCGTCGTTTGAGTGTGAGCTTGCGCATGCGGATCAGGTACTGCGTGATCTTGGTGAAGCGCTGTTTACATTTATGTCTGACGAACCGCGGCCAGTAGATCAAATTCTCGTCGATCTGCTCCAGAGCCTTCTCGTAGTTCTTACTCAACTTCACCTGGAGAGGAAGCAGAGTCACCACAATGATAATTTGCCCAACCCCATGTCTGATCCAGAGACAGAATGTAGTACTTGGCACCTTTCTGGTCATGAAGAGCATGTAAAGAAAATCAGGGGTCTATCTGTAGTGGCCATACATCATGTAGTTTGTCTCAGGGGGATGTGGAGTCAAGCGCTATAGTAATATACTGCCATCCTTGGAACATTTTCTTTATCAAAGAAGCTGCATCAGAGCACACATCTTTAATGTGCAGACAGTTTTCCTCCCATGTGCTGCTCCTGCCCAGAATACCACGATACATATATTGAATACTGGCCGACTGCGGCGTTTGTATATGACAAAGAAAAGCAGAGGCTCACCTTTTCCCACATCCTGCCAGGGAACGCTGCCCTCTCAATCACCTTCATGTACAGGAAACACTGACCTGCAGAAGAAACCGTGTGTGGGGAGTTAATCCACACACTGAATCACATCATGCAATAACACCATGAAAGACGCAACCCCTGCCCCTCTCAAAGGTTGGTAGGTTGTTACCCTGCAACAGCAGTGAAACATGGCTGAAATCTCTAACATTTCTTAAATCTGATGGGCTCTGGGTTTGAAACAAATCACACTGAGATGAAAATTTTTAAGAACCCCTCCCTTACTTGTAGTTCAAAACAAACACAACATTTGATTTAGAATAAATCAGCGGACAAGCTAAAAAAAAAAAAAGCCAGTGGTACGTTTCAGGTCCTCTATGAAGATGCGTCAGACCAACTTACCCTTCTCCTCTCGGATGGTGGCGTACTGGCTGTTGGCAAGCGGGCAGGCCTGCCGCGTGCACAGCCCTGTGAGGTTGAACTCATGACGACAGAAGTTCTGAGTCTTCGTTCTGGAGCCAGCGGGTGGGCAGAGCATGAGGAAGGGAAAACAAAAAATAAGCGAATAGGAAAGGGGGGAATTGAGTGGTCCTGCCATGATCCAAGATATCAAATATTATCAATAAATGGACATAGTCGGGCTACGTTTTCACTTACTTGACTTTATAGGAGCAGAACTGGTCGTTGCCGATGATGTCCCAAATCACCTGCAGACCAGAGACACCAACAGCGTTAGGTACAAAACAACCGGGGATCAACCATTACTCGATCCACAACTTTTTGAAAAGTTGTCATGTTTTCAAAGATCATCGAGTTTAAAGTATGAAATAGATACCGGTAGACAACCATTAAAAACCACTGTAGAACTTGTTATGCCTTTTTACGCTTTAAATGGTCAGGCAATGTGGTCGCTCAACACATTAGCTATGCTATAATCACATTACTACGTATGGGAGTGTGTATGAAAGACACATGACAATACTATGACACATTTATTTCATAAACTGAATCAAAACATAGTGGAAAAGCTCTGAAATTGAATCTTAAACGCCTGATCTATTTATCTTAGACTCACGGTCTTAACACTTACAGCCTCATAATATAGCATCATTCTGCATTACGTCCTACTTACATCGTCGGTCTGCATGTTTGACTCCTATGGGCTCCTTTTCTGGCCGAATAATTCAAAATTATAATAAATATAATATAATATAGTTTGAACTTCTTCTGAATCTCGGAAGCCACATGGACGTTCAGGAAGACGACATTTTTGTTTGCTTCTGAGAAATATCCGTGAATCGCGTGTATGTATGTATCGCGAGACTGACGCAGATCCACGTGATCATCTGGGATTTAAATATGATTCCACTTTGGCAGACAAATCTGTAACGAGCTAACACCAAATTTGGAACTAATATTAAGTACCAATTAGTAGAGATGGGATTTATGGCTCTTTGGAGGGAGCCGGATCTTTGGGATCCGTTCATTTCAAAGAGCCATTCAAAAGACTGGCTCATTTGGCTCATTTGTATATTTATTAACTTTTAGGAAGCCAGCCTGGGGTTAATTCATTTTATCCTGGAAATAATTACAGGGAGGAATGATGGGCTGAGATTTGGATCAAAATAATTTCGAATTTCCCACCAATATTTGAGTTTGAATTATTCTGAAATATGTATTATAGCTTAATTTGACATGTGTGGACAAGATTTTAAAGTCTATATGGATTCATTGTAAATATTCCATTTACATGCCATATCCCTCTGAGTTGACAGTGAGATCACTATTTACCCTTTGTATAAAGTGTGTGTATGTGTGTAAAACTACTTTGACTTATGTTATTCATGCAACACCTAAACACACCTAAATACACTCGCTTTTTTTTTTTTTTTTTTTACTGAGGCACTCACGTGAAGGGAGCGTGCACAACTCATGCAATATTTGCATAATATGCAAATGTTGCATGAGTTGTTGCGCTTATTTCATATTACAGTACAGTATTACAATTATTATTGCAATACATATGAAATAAGCGCTCCTCCCCATGCTCTCTCCGTCTCACTCAGTGGAGGAGCAAAGAGGAGCAAGGAGGAGCTTGTGTGAGCATCTGTGTGAACCATTACTGTGAACTCAGGGAGAGAGAAAAAAAAGAACGGCTCCCAACAAAACGCGACATCGTTCATGTTAATGAGCCGGGCAAAAGATTCGGGTTATTCGTGAACGTCACAACTCTACCAATTAGTTAAGAAAGCTAGTTGCAAGTTGACTGTACTGGCTTCCATTGACAGCTAGGGAAATGAAATTAATCGAATTCCACTATTTGGATTCTTGGATTCTGGAGTCATTAGCTTTGGCCATATTTTGTGTTACTATGTATAAAGGCCATGGTAAATGTATTCCTAAGTATTACACTCACCATATATTACAATATCTGTATTACTATAATATTATAGCTGACCAAATGTAGATACTAGACAGCTAATTTCATCCCAATCACAGCATCTTTTCACTGATTTGTTTGGGGAACTATCTTGCCTGTCAATCATAGGTACACAAAATACAATACTTTCCAATGGCAGAGAAATGTAGGGACTAGGGAGGCATAGTAAAGCTGTAAGACATCACATCAAAACAAGAGGGCAGTGTTGGTCAGAAACAGCTGTGGATAAACCTTTACCCACAACAATGAGGCTTAACCCTAAAGTAGGCCAAGAGCTAGCTAGGAGGATGATTGTACTGACTTTGTCAGTGACGGTTGTGGAACTGAAAGTAATGGAAATTGACGTTTCTCACTGGAGTGACAGGACACAGCTTTTATTTTGGTGATCAGGATTCCAAGTTTTGAACTTTCGGTTTATATTTGTCTGATACAAAACTGATACAAAACTGTTATGTATGCAGTTGGGAATGGTTTAGTTATAAAGTGCAAAATGGTGACGTTAAAGGAGAACTGAACCCCAACTGTGGTGGATTGGTTTGCATTGTAGATGGCTCTCTATAGGTTGAACACATGCTATTGCATGCATAATCTCATATTGGCTGATATGGTTACCCGGTCACCTGCTGCCCCAGAATGAACAAAAAAAACAAAGAGTGTGATAAAGGAGGAGTCAGGGGGTCTGGTTCCTTTAATGGTGCAACGTGTAAGATTTGTCAAACTGTCTGATTAGTCCTCCACACAATTAGGGGCTGCATATTATCAGAAGGTTGTAGTGCCCACACCTATTGTGAGAAACCAGGAAATGCGCCCAATCAATATTGCATTATCAGTACTCTGTTAACCAGCAAACTACATAACAAAGTATGATGGTAATGTGACAAAGTTTGAGTACTCTGGGACGCTTGCCTCTCAGGGTTTAAAGTGGTCTTAAGGGTCGGTACAAACAGAGCTGCTTATTTAAGTGAATAATCTCTGCAACACATAGACATCTTTGACATGATGTCAAAGTAGCTTTATTATCAATTCCTTCACATGGCAAGACATACAAAGGAATCGAGAGGACGTTTCTCACCCTCCCACAGTGAAACAGATAAAGTGCACAGGCAGGACAAGACATTCCTAATACTAAAAGTAAACATTTCTTCACATTATGTTAAAAATTGTAGTTAACTTTTGAATGTACCAAGAGTACTTCATGTGTTTCCAAGTTGTTCTGGGGCTGCCCCTCAAAAAGGTCTGAACTGGCCTTCTCATGGGTCACGCTCACTGCAACACTACACTGATGTGTTACTTTACAAAAACTGCAACCAGCCATGATCAGTAGATTAAAGGCAGAACATTGTAACAACAGCGCAATGCCTGTCTCAAAAATATGTGATTAAACCTTTCATCATGTTCACGAACCATAGGAAAGATCAGTGTGTTTGTTGAGAGCTAGCTACCAGTATGTACTGACTTGTGTACTGACTTTCATTTTGGTGGTTGGGGTTCCACGTGTCATTGGGTGGTCAAGACCAGGGCTCAGGAAACGCAGGTTTCTTTATATATATTTGTTTTCCCAAATGTTGAAATTATATTGTGATTGTGGAAATGTTTGTTTCTTTTTGAATAATGAAGTTACACATTAGTAGAATCAAATATTAGGACTAAAACATTCTAGATGTTGTATATATATCTTAACTTTGTGATGTGTAGCTAAATATTAGGAAAAGTTATCGTAGCCATCCTTAGCCGTCTAAACTTCTACTAATGATGGTGCCACATCCTTCAGCTATGGTAGTTACGTGCTATGTGCTCAGTAGAACAAATGACTGGCATTTGGAGACGCACTTGCTTGTACTAATTATTTCACCTTGAGACAATAATAAAACTTCAAGTCAGGATCAGAAGGTTTGAGGCACGTGTCGTAACAAGATGGCTGCGCCTGTCACAGACATTCTGTGAATAAACCTTTCATCATTTGCATGAAACTTGGAAAGATCATACCCCGTCTCCGAGTGAGGTGACACTATGTATAATTTGAATGACTGTATCATTAACGGTCAATGGAATCTAATTAAAAGATTTGCACGTTTCGACTACACTGTTTATACTAATGCACCATTGAATAATACGTTATTGGGATTTCTTCCACAAATATATAAAGCTTTTTTTTGTGTCTGATAAACTTCAGGAGAGATGCATTATGGGACTTGTGCTTGGTTAGATATGTAGGTCTACGGGATGGTAAAGGAGCACCCTCTAATGGCCCGGAGGTCACATGTAGCCAAAGAAAATGTATTTTTTTTGTGTAGAGAATACATTTTTTATTTAACTACATGAGATATAATTATTTAACATTCGACTGAAGCCACAATTCATTAGGTAATGTGCCATATGAACAATGAACCTACTGAATGTTGTCTGTCTTTTTACGTTATGTCAGCTGTCATACTTATTTCTTGGCTTTTTTCTTTCTATCTTGTTTACTAACTGGTTTAGACCATTATAAGCTCATTTGTTATGAGTTAAGTTATCAAGTTATGATATGAAGCCTTACCACACAGATAAAATAAAGGGCTTTTAATGAGCTCATCTCAAATCGTAGGCCAGATTCATGTTCACATATGTACAACAATAATTAATTTGCTCACCTGCACAAACCTCAAGCTCATTTTGGTTTTGATCACAATCAAACCACACACACTCACATTGAAAAAAACAGAGAAACAGTTTATTTTTGTAAATAGTGTGAGCTTTTCACATCTGTACAACACTGGCATCTGTGGTTGGCACTCTTTAAAGGGACAATCCATCTTAAAACAGGATTCCAATCCATTTTTTTGCTCCTGTGTGAAGGTTTGCAGAGCAGAGCGGCAATCGAACATTGGCTACATAAATCTAAAATCACAGGAACTGAACTCGATTCTGTTGAAGAGCGGATTTGTTTACTCCAATCACCCAAAGTATCTCCTTGGTTACACGGTACAAAAAGAAAATGGCACCCGACGCCACAACGGACAGACTCAGCAGAACAACTGAAAGGAACTACGTTAACATGCAACTCACATCGCTTTACACTCTGCTATATAGGCATGCAAAAACAACACTGCTTTAACAGGGTCCAACTGACAGAAGACACACAAACAATATGTGAACACACACACTCATCCACACACACAATAATACAACACAACAGTATTCTGCGAAATATGAGCATCACGTAGGCTACTGCAGGGAACATTGGATGTCCATCTATCGACATGTGTTGCCATCGAGATCGGATTTCAAGGTTCTGTATGCTGTTTGACGTTCTGGTCCAGCCCAACTCAGCAGCTCAGTCCACCTTGGAGGAATATAGGGTGTGGATGGACGCAGAGTCTAGACGGTGATTGTAGCTGAAGTGCAGGAGCCTGACCCATTTGTCCAGGAGGAGGCTGACTGATGAGAACATGTCAGCCGCATGTGGCCTTCTCCCATAGACCCACCATCGAATCATACCAGGCGTGTTTCCCACCGCCGGAGGAGGGCGGGGGAACCGGCCCGTTACGGCCGCGAACGCTGTGGAGCGATGGCGGCGGCGGCGGCGGCGGCAGGAGCGCCGACAGCAGCAATCTGCTCGGTGCTTTTAAAAAAGGAAAAAAAAACAACAACACATTTTTACCCTTGAATCCAAAGTCACCATGGGAACCGCCTTCACAAGGCTGCGGTGCACAAACAGCCTGGAGGGGCCGGAGCTCTGAACAGAAAAGCTTCTTCGTCTTCTTTTTTTTTTTTTTTTTTTTTTTAAAGCAACAAATGATACCAACTTTAAAAACACAACAATTAGTTCAATATCAAAGTATGAGGCTACCTTTTTTGTAGCGTTAGATAACACAAATAGTCCCAACTTCTTGCTTGCTACTCTGATGAGGAGTTGACACCCCTGTTGGGTGTGGGGGGGGGGGGGTGGACGACCACCAACCGATTTTATGTGACCAAGTGAACAGATGCAAACCGATTGACGAAGCTAAGCTCAACTGAAAATAGTAACTGTAGATGAGCAGCAGACGTACAGTGTTCAGAACACATTCACATATCCACATCTGGCTCACACAACACCCGTGAGAGGAGGAAGAGATCCGAGAAACGACATGCTGGTTTTGTTGACTTTTAAGATTCCACAGCCCAAGGGTTGTTTCCATGGGCCTTCGTCACCTGGCGGCCATCTTGGTTCCAACCTCCAGCTGGGGCGGGGGAACTGAACACAGAATTGCGCCTTCAGTTTCCCCACCCCGTTTGAGAGTTTGGAACCAAGATGGCCGCTGGGCGAATAAGGCCTATGATGGTTCCTCCAACACGGGTTAAACTCACGGCCTCTGTGCAATGAAGGGTTGAGCGGGATTAAGGGAGGGGCTCCCGAGTCCCGTTGTTTCGGTTGGAAGATGATGGAAGCCGTTTGTGGTGAGCACGCCGTTCGCCCAGTGGAAGTCCCTGCTTGGCAGGCATATACCGTACTCCACTAAAGCTACAGCTCACTTGTGTGTGGTTCACCTGCTCTACCGAACACGGGGAGATGATTTGCGTTACCTGCCGACAACAAACGATTGTTAAAAAAAAAGAAAAGAAAGTTAAAGAAAGTAGTTTTAAATGTAAAACAATATAAAATATTCGGATGCATTAATGCATTACTATTTCAAAGCAGTTTAGAGCGATGGAGGGTGGGGGGGGGGGGGGGGGGGGTGGTAACATCAGAACAAAAAAAAACAATCCTTATTTAGAGTACACACAAAACAGACAGAAAGGTTAAGTGTTAAACTCTGTAGCATCCCGTCTCCCGTCCGCGGCTGGCGTCCGCGGCAGCAGGGTCACGCGCACCGCTTCCACCGGAGTCCCTGTTCTCGCGGCCGGCCGGCACACCAGTCAAAATGGTTGCCATTGGAAACGCGGGCCGGTAAAAAGGGGGGGGGGGTGACGGCCAGACGCTCCGCTGCTGGGACTCCGCGGCGGTGAACCGCTCCGCCGTCGCGGCCACGCGCTGGCGTCTCCTGCCCTAGGTAGATTCGTAGAGGTGTCTATTGCAGGTGGTTCGGAAACAAGGCAATGGATCGACTTTTCAAGTTTCAGAACATGCCCCGGAACATGACTAACTGATTCGTGAATTATTTTAAATCCCCCTCATTGACCCTCATCCAATGAAGGGGGGGGGGGCGTTTTATGTAACAAAAACATTATTTTATTTGAAGGGCTGATCTTTTCCGAGGTGCAGTCAATCATTAATATTGGCGGCAATATTCCAACCCTGCCCCCCCCCCGGGAAATGTTTCTTCCAGGTGGTGGACCTGGTGATGGGGCCTCCTCTGCCCCCCCCCACTCGGACAGAGGGCAGTTGGGTCGGTGCAGAGGAGGTCCAGGTCGGTTGCTGGGAGGGTCTCTGG
>OMKI01057703.1:10937-14268 GCA_900302315.1 Phycis blennoides | reverse complement strand
TGCATAGACTTGCAGCTGCCAATCACCGGAGAGAGACACACACACACACACACACAAACACACACAAAATAGAGCACAGGGGTCCACACGCACATGCACATTCCACACTAACTCTCATGCACTCTCACATTCCGAACTTTGCCACACATACATCAGCACTCACACACATATATATTTCCACCCACTCATGCGTTCTACACTATCGCTCAAAACGTTGCACACACACACACACAGACACAGACACACACACACAGACACAGACACACACGTGTACTGAGCGCTGAATGTCTGCTTTTTGCCCACTGCAGCGTGGAACACCTGAGAGACAAAAGGCTGAGTGTTCCGCTGCGGAGTAGAACCGGTCAGCAGCGCTACGGGCTAGCGTGCTAACACGCTAACAAGCATTAGCATTGCCGTCAGCCGAAAATGCTTCTCGATGTGACAACATCGCTCAGTGGCTAGCGCAGCTGTCACAGCGGTGTGCTTACGCTGACAAAAGATTCAGCGGAGCAGTGTTTCAATCCAGCCGCTCCCCCACTTCATGGATTGAAGAGTTTAGTTTTATGCTAAACCGTAGCGCCTGAATACCCTTTCAATCAAGCAATCAATCAAACTTCACTCGTGCAGCGCTTGCAGGTCAACGCAGCAACACAGAGGGCTTTGGGAGACAGCAACACAACAGGAACAGGAACTTAGGTCAAAACAATAGGGAAACATCCGAGTCACACCAATACACACAAACATAGCGTTAGATTAGCAGTTACTAGATAGATTAGCAGTTATTCGATTAGAATAAAGCTAAAGCTAAAACAGGTCTGTTTTACGATGGTCAAGCCGTTCCATGGGAATATAGAATACTTTGGTTGAAATGAAGGGAACATAAGACAGAAACAAAACCATGAAACTATACACAGAACTGGGCTGAAAAACACTCCCTTGGCTCCACCACCACCTACGATGGTGGTGCCGTCCTGTGACCTCTACTCTCCATAAACGTGGAGGACAGGAGGACCGTTGCAGAGAAGCCTCTAAAAAATGAATGTGTCTGAATTCATTTCAGGGCTCACTGCTCACAAACTGAGACTGATTTGCAAGCCGGAGCTGTATTGACTGTACGGCCAATCTCTCTGAAAATAACACACATGAGAGTTGTGGAGTTTACGTGTGTGTGTGTGTGTGTGTCTGTGTGTCTGTGTGTCATGTCAATACGGTGCAATTTATCATGTTGTATGTCTTGTGATTTGTTTTTAAGTGGAAATTGACTTGACTGACAATGTGTTTTCTTACAAGCAAAGCAATTATACATGCCTATTTTTTTATATATAACATGAAAAACACTATTCCCAGCCCGATAATTGAATTCTAGGTCAACATAGTTTAACCACAATGCAGTTATCCGGCCAAACTGTAGTCCTAAGCCACTCTCACACGTGTACTCTTATCCTGCAAAGTTCTGGGAGATTTCCTGCATGGGGTCACGTGTGCATGGGATATTCTGGGGAAATCTGCACCCGCAATTTGCCCGCTCAAGACCTGGGCAACATTTCCGGATCGCTGGCTCTCTTGGCCGTGTTGTGAACGAAGGCGGTCACCCTGCCGACGGAGGGCACTCTGTGTGGCGTGACCACGGCCCGTCCCGTCTGACACGCCACGCCGCGTGTGAGAGGGCGCGAGGCGGAACTCTTCCAGAATGGAGCTGCGTGGGCGAGTAGCGAAAATCACTCGCGGTGCCTGAAAGGTTAACCCAGTGATTTACCGGGAAAGGGCTGAAAGGGGCTCCGGGTGCTCCGCACTGAACCCATAAACCTGCAGCTACTGAGACAAGAGGAGGAACAAGGTGGCGTGGTAGCAGATGAGCATGCTCTGTGCTGACAGTACACTTTATCTGCCCGCAGGAGGAGTGGGATCCAGGGACACTTAGACGGACTGGTACCGGGCTTCAACCCCCAATGTCTGCAGCCTACCTGTAGGCATTTGGACTAACAGACACTGAACATGTGCTAACGTCAACTCACATTGGACAGCGTCTGCTGACTGTTTCACGAAACAAAGCCACCTGCTGAAAGAGTTTGAAGCGGTCAACTCATCATCTTACCGATAAATGAAACACTTTATACCTTGTAACCGATACAAAAAATAGGACAGCGGTTGACAATGGATCATCAGACAGACCACGCAAACTGAAAAAAAACAATGTTTCCGTCTCTACGGCAACACGATCATCACGAACACATGACATATTCATGACAAGCGACAGATAGACCCCCCCCCCACACTGTGTAACATGAAAACATGTTGCACAGGAAAACAGATGCTCAGGTGCACGTTGCATTTTTAATCACCAACACACAGTCATTCTATTTAGAGGGACTCCTCCCCCTCTCTGTACCCCCCGTACCTCCAACAGCGCGACACCGAACCCTTCCCCTGCTCCAGACCGTCCTGGCAGCCGCCCTGCGGGGCTGACACTGCTGTCGGCGTGTGAGTGCGCGTGCGAGCAGGCGGGCAGTAATTGTAAAGCCCTTTGAATGGCCGCTGGTCCGCAAAGCACTTTATAAATGCATTCCATTTAGCCAATGAGCCCAGCATTCTTTACCTCCCTCTGCTGCAGCATGCCGAGCACTGTGCACATGTGTGTGTGTGTCACGTGTGACGTGCGACAGCACATACACACACAGACACACATACATAGAGAGACAGTATACACAGCGACACATGCATAATTGCACAAATGAAATGCACATACACAGGCGCGCGCACACGTGCACACACACACACACACACACACACACACACAAATAAAACCAAACAAACAAACAACAATTTTTACCCAGCGACCGGAGGGGGGGGCACCAACACACAGCAGTAACACCATTAAATATAAATTGACAGGTGCACTGTTTATTCCCACTGTTCCCACATGATATTGTCATAATATTCACCAATTCAACAAACGGTAAGGCAGGACACGGTCCACCCAGTGAATTCCAGAGCATTGTTATCGTAGAGCCGGAGAGAAGGACTGCGAAAAGACATCAACTCATCGACAGAAAATCTTGGGGCAACTTCACACGTGTTTTCAAGGAGCGTGAACAGGATATTTAAAATACCAAGACAGAAATAGAAATCTCCCTCCACATGTCCAAATTGAATAAAAGATATAGAATTAGAGCAGTTAAGCTTTTTTCCCCCCTTAGAACTACTGCACGAATGGTTTCAAAGGGAATGAATAAGGTTTCATCCAATGTATCATTGAAGAAAACAACTCCAATGGCTTTAATATATATACAGGTATATATATAAATATACATCAAGGATGCCAGGTGGGCCT
>OMKI01057703.1:3437-5937 GCA_900302315.1 Phycis blennoides | reverse complement strand
ATGTGTTTAAATGTGTATGTGCTTCAAGTGTGTCTGCACTCGTTATTATGTTAGCCTAGCCTAGCCTTAGCCCTAGCCTTATCTTGTCATCTCGGGGAGCCAGAGGGGGAGAAGGTAAGGAGGTAAAGGACCGTGGCGGCTCCCGGGGGAGGGAGGGAATAGCTTATCATCTCCGCCTGGGTCAGAGTCCTCTGTCTGAGGGGCTGATTGCTAGAGGAGCAGCGCAGCACGGCAAGCGTAGCGTAGTGTGTGTCATGTAGTATATATAGCATAGCATGCACAGTGTGATAAAGTAGCATAGCGTAGCATAGCGTAGCGTGTAGTGTACCAAAGTAGCATAGCGTAGCATAGCGTAGCAAAGTAGCATAGCGTAGCATAGCGTAGTGTGTAGTGTAGCAAAGTAGCATAGCGTAGCGTGTAGTGTAGCAAAGTAGCACAGCGTAGCATAGCGTAGCGTGTAGTGTAGCAAAGTAGCACAGAGTAGCATAGCGTAGCGTGTAGTGTAGCAAAGTAGCACAGAGTAGCATAGCTTAGCGTGTAGTGTAGCAAAGTAGCATAGCGTAGCGTGTAGTGTAGCAAAGTAGCATAGTGTAGCATAGCTTAGCGTGTAGTGTAGCTAAGTAGCATAGCGTGGCGCGCATAATTTCCTGTGTATGTAGTCGGGGCGTGCCACGTGACCTTATTAGATCGCAAATGATCACATCGTCTCCACGATCCGCCTGCACAGAGAGGCTGTTGGTGTGGTGCTGCACGTTCCGCCCTGCACAGAGAGGCTGTTGCACGTTCCGCCCATCTTAAATCACACTTTCTTCACTAAAGGTTATTATCTGGGGCCGGGCTTCCCGGACACCTACAGCACGACGCAGCGGTGTGTGTGATGATGAAACTCTGTCCGAGCCGCTTCGCAGACGCCACGGTGTGTGTGTGTGTGTGTGTGTGTGTGTGTGTGTGTGTGTGTGTGCCGCATTTCATATATACACAACATCGCTCATTACATCGAACGGCACTAAAAATGTACCGCATGTCGCAAAGTTGTCATGGGTCGTAACCATGGGGATAACACGGCCCCTCCTCCTTCCTGGAACTCTCAGCCCAAAAGTCTCAGTGTTCAAAGTCCAACTGAAACAGTGGGTTCACCTCCACTTTAATGTTGTGTTTCTTTTGACCACAATGCAGAACGACGTCAACATTGTTGCCGTGAATGTTCACACTTGAAATCTGTTCGAAAAGGTACCTTGGCCATTATGGTCTGTTTGTTATTTTTTTCTTTGAGGTTTTGTTACCTTGTAGTTAAGTGACTTGCAAAGAAAAAGTAGAAACCAACAAGGAAAAGAATCGTGATAAAATCATGGATCGTGATACTGACGGGAAAAAAATTGTGATCTGATATTTTGGCCTTATCGCCAACCCCTACGTTGTGTACTATATGAACCATAACATGGCATGTGTTGTGTAGGATATGCAGCTTAGCATAGCATGAGTGATGTAGCATAGCATATGTAGCATAGCATAGTCAATGGAGTGCCATTTACGTAGCGTAGCATGCATAGCTTCTACTCCTACTTCATACAATAGTAGCATATTTATTTTTATTGTCTTTTCATCTTCTTTATCTTATCTGTTTGAAATTGTATGTTTACGTTTAGTATAAGGAATGTCTTGTCTTGTCTGTTGTGCCTGTGCACTTTATCTGTTTCACCGTGGGAGAGTGAGAAACGTCTTTGACTTGACTTAGATGTAGCATTTACCCTCCGTAACCAACATGTACCCATCGTCCAAACATCTGTCGGACGATGAATATAACAACAAGGTTGTGAGTGGGAATTCTAACCCACAGTAATCCCAAGCACACACACACACACACACACACACACACACACACACACACACACACACACACACACACACACACACACACACACACACACGCATACACACACGCATGCTTTTACGCTTAATTTGTGTATGGAATTTAACAATGTGTGGAAACTATACTTTTCAACTCAACTTTCTTCAAACGGAACAGAGAGTTCAGGAGAACGAAAGACAGTTGGGGGGGAAGGGAGGCCGGTTCTGGGAGTGTCCCTACGTACCCCTGCAGCTCCTTGAGGGAGACGGAGATCTTGAGGTCGTGACCCAGGACGTAGAGGGCGGAGAAGATGTCTGCCCACTGGACCATCTCGCCCAGCGGCCCTCCCTTCAGCACCTTGGGACTGAACACGTCCCCTGACTCCTCTGTCAGGAAACCCACATGCACCAGGACCTGAGGACAGGGAGAGAGACACAGAGAGACAGCATGAGAGGGAGCCAGGGAGAGAGGGAGAGGACGAGTGAGGGACAGTGTGAGGGAGAGAGAGAGAGAGAGAGAGAGAGAGAGAGAGAGAGAGAGAGAGAGAGAGAGAGAGAGAGAGAGAGAGAGAGTGACTGAAGATAAAGTGAAAGCTACTGAACGTTGAGTGCAGAGTGCGTGCAGTAATACAGCAGGACCCTGTGTGGCGGA
>OMKI01057696.1:6146-17471 GCA_900302315.1 Phycis blennoides | reverse complement strand
CCCCCCCCCCCCGTGTTTGACATTTAATAACACTAGACTTAAATTAAAAGCCCATTAATTCCACTTAATCTGCCCCTGTTCCCCGCTCCTGCCTCTGCCCCTCCTGTGTGTACCCCTCTCTCTTTTCTCTTTTTTTTCTCTCTCTCTCTCTCTCTCTCTCTCTTTCACTCTCTCGTTCTCTTGATCCAGGAGGAATTAAAACTGAGTTTGAGAGGGCATCTCTAACCATAGAACCGTGAGGCTGTTGGCTGGGCCGGATGAGACGGTTTTGTAATAGACTTTGCCAAACGGTTGGAACTAAACCTAAATGGTGCCGTGCAGCAATTTTGGAAATTAAAGAGAGATAAATTGGCTTTGTCCGAGAATGCCTCCTTTGTGAAAGATCAGCGGGGATCGAATTCAAAAGTGTATTTTAAAGTTGTAGAACATCCTTGACTCGGGTGCCCTGCCTTGCATTTCATAGAGGTTACCATTGTCTGTGGAAAAAAAAACCTCTCTTCTTTATCGCTCTCCTCCTTGTTCATATTAATCCATTGTTACGCGGCGTCAGAGGAGCGGGCCTGGACGTCTGTGTCGAGCTGCACGCCAGGAGATGAGAATACTGTGAGAGGCACCGGGCTTTGTGTTGGTCTGAGAGTCCACCGTGCTGACAGGCAGCGGGGGAAACAAACAGAGAACGTTTCTAGGAAACTGTGGCTCACGCCATTACGAGATGGATTCATATCGCCAGATGTGTTCTTCCTATGGAGACTTACGCTGTATATATTTATCTATTTCCCCCCCACAAGGCAATCATAAACAAACACGGCTAATCATCGTAAACAGTTCTCCATGATGCCGCTGAAATGGCTTACATGAAATTAAAGGGAAAAAAAACAACGAAATTAATTAATAGGAAAACATTATGATACAAAAAATAAAATAGGTTTGTTTAACAAAAAACGTCCAGCCAGGTCATTATTTATATTCGAAACGATGCACTTGATCACAAAAAGTGAAATTACACAAAGTGCGACCAAGCAAAAAGTAGATTTAACCACATGACATTATAGATGGGAAAATAAGTGGTAATTACACGGTGACAGAATGCAGACACGCTGGTAAACAGATACCTAGTCATTTAAACTGAAATTTCCCAGTGGTTCTTACAAATTGGTAAAGAGTGATACAATAGCAGGGCGAGATGTAATCCCACAATGGGGAAACAAAGCCACCTCATATTCATGTTATGTTGAGACGACGTGCGTGAGACTCAGGCTGGCTCAGCGGCCCAGCCTAGTTAGCTTACAGCGTATTCAAGGCCAAAGCTTCCGACGTCCTGGTGAAATGTCAGAAATGGTAGACACAGTGGGACAGCCCTGCATCGCTCGGCTTTTTCGGTCTGTCTCGCTCTAGCATGAGATCAGTTCTAAACGGTGCAGCGATTCCGTCCCGGGGAATTCTCAGAAATGCATTGATATTGTTAAACACATCCGATGTACAACGTACAAGAAATACAAGGAACGCAGGAAACACGTCTCCCACAGGCGCCGCGGCTTGTCAGAAGGACGTCAACAAAACAACCTTCTCCGTCTTTACTCACAGGGCTTGTTTCCCCCACGAGCCTGAATGTGGCCAAGGGTGGCCAGGCAGCAGCCCCCTGCGCTCTGTGGGTCTCCTTTCATCTCCTCGCTTTTGCTTTTTTTTTTTTTTGCCTCATAACCAAGAGGTGGTGGTGGAGGTGGGTGATGGAGGTGGGTGGTGGAGGTGGGTGATGGAGGTGGGTGGTGGGCGGGGCAGTTCAACTTCACCGCTCGAAGGAGCCATCAGTTGATTCACCGTCTCACCATTGTTCCGGGCTTCAGCTAAATCCAGCCGGACCGGGCGGCGCCGTGCTTCGTACGAGAGCCGCCATCTTCTGCTGCCGCCCGTCCGCTGGTCATCTAGTGAGTGGCGGGGCGGCCTCTTTTTTTTTTTTTTTTACGAGGTGTCGTCAGAAGTCTGCATCATTTACGACCTCCCGGAGATTGAATACGTCAAGGGGGGGGGGGTTGGGGTGTTTTCCTTTTTTTTTTAAGACTCCCCCCCCCAGTAGCAAAGCCTAGCCTTTAATTTCACAATAGCACGGCCAGTGAGGAAATGTGACCTCTGCGTGCGTTGTGTTATTCAAAGAGATTCGCCCTTTTTTCCCACAACACAGGCGTCCTTCATCATCACGCTAACCGTGGGTCCACTCCCCTTATGGCTCCCCCGGCTCAGGGGGGGGGGGGGGGGGGGGGGGGGGGGGGGGGGGGGGGGGGGGGGGGGGGACGTTGGACGACACGAGGGAAGATAAAACACGTCGCTCCGGGAACCGCGCGTCCCGCGGCGTGAAAAGGAGCATATCCATATTCAGTGTTTGGGCCGACGTCTGTGTTCGTCCCCACCATGACAGCTCTGTGAACAGGGCACGTTGACTGCATATGGGCCTTTCATTGTGGGGAATATCAGATATAGAAGAGGGCTATGAAGAGAAGGCTATAGGAGAACATGTTTTTACTATTTAGATGTGTGTTGTCTTTTGAAGACGTTAGCCATGATACAGAGCCCGAACCATCAAACTCCCTTGCAGTAGTATATTAACATGGCTTTTGAATGTCCCCGGGCGTTAGGGGGAAAACAATCCTTCAATGTTGCCTTAATACACATGGTTACTGTTTATTGTCCTGAGGTTTAGTCGATTAAACTTTGGATTTGGCTGGTCGTTTGGCTAAATAGCAACACCATCTGTGCACACCTGCATTTTCACACAAGTACGTACTTTGTAGTCTCTACCCCGTTTAAAGTCAGTATCAGGCCATGCCAGAACTCTGGGCCAGCCACGCTATGCTTTGCGGTATCTTAACGACATGCTCAAGAAACATATTGTATGTTGCTCAGCCCACGGCCTGCATACAAACCAATATAATATATATATATAATATAATATACCAATTAATCAACAGGAGGTCATGCAGAGTTTGGCCTTGATCATTGTTATTCCAGGCCCTTTTTATTTTTATTTTACATCATTCTTATCCTTATCCCTTTCAGAATACCCAATGGAGGGAAGACGTTACTTCTATTTTTCTGTGGCGCATACACTTTGAAGATCTAAGCAAAACGAGTCGACGCAATGCATGTGCATTTTACGTCGGGATTACATTGTAATGATCTCTTGAGAATTTTGCAGACACGTAGCCTTTCCTATGGCGCCGCTACATTGCGAAGCGTGGTTTACTGCATGGAAATAACTCTATCGGTTTAATTAACCTCCTTTGAGGCTTCAGCAAATCTCGTCTGCCACCCCCACTACTCATGAATTAATGATGCGCGTCGCCCCTTGTTATTAGTGAACTGCACTGGGAACAGTCTGCTTCAGCTAAATCCGAGGTTTCCACTCCAATAAAAGGTAGTTGGTGTCATCCTCTGTTATGCATGTGCAAATAATGCATTATTTACTCAAATAAAAAAACGGCTTCGCTTTGTCTTCAAATATCATGAATCGTCCTATTGTATTTGTTGTCTTTTGATCAGCAGCACGGCCGATTTGTGAATTTACTCCGCCATCGAAATCGGAACGGACCTTCTGTCTCGGCGAGCCCCGCGCCGCTGCCTGACCTCGGGGGTGGAACACCCTCGGCCGGCTGCGGGCGCAGAGCAGAGCGCGTGGAATACGTTCCCCAGCGTAGGCGTTGGAAAGAAAAAAACAAGGCGTTAACCCTCGCACAAATAGACACGGCGATAATTGCACAGCCGCGGCACGCCGGCACACCGCACGCTCTCGGAGACACGGCCATCTTCGGGGTTATCATGCAACAGCGGGCGCCGCCGCGGCCGCACGCCAGACGCCCGTTACGAGACGAGTGACACACAAGGCCGCCTCCCGCTTTGAGAGGACAGATGAAACCTCGTTACGGGAGTAAAATAGCGAGCACAGGCTTTGTGTGCAGTGTACAGACCAACCTACGGCATTGTCAGTATATTATTTCATCGTATTCTCCCCCCCCCCGCCCCACTCGCCGCTATAAAGGGACAATGAGTTCACACAGAGGCTTGAGAGGGCCTTGTTTGTGTCTTGTATAATTACTATAAACCTTCATGTCTTTACTGCGCTACGTCTGGCTCGTGTTCCACCGGCCCCACCGTGGGCTCGGCGGCGCAAATTAGTCATCGGACCCTCAAGTCTCCGCGGCCCCGGCATTGTGTGCTGCTTTTTTGGCACAGCTCTTTCGATCCCCTCCCCAGACGTTGACTAAGGGCTCTGAAACACCACCACCACCACCACCACCGCCGCCTCCACCGCTGTCCTTAGTAGGGGTTGTGAATATTGCATGAGTGGACGCGGTGCGGCAGCATGTGGTCTCGGGGGAACTCCCTCGGGGGCCCTTGCTGGCCATGCCACCCTGTTCATTCTCAGCCGGGGGTCCGGCGGGCCGCTTCGGGCCGCGGCGGCGGCGGTATCTGCCGGGGGGGGGGTTCTTTATTCACGTTTATATTATTATTATTTTACGCTGAGAGGAGCGAGCCGCCCGGGCTCTCCGGTCAAACACTCTCTCTTATAACCCCGACTGGCTGCCAGATTGTAGGCGGCGCGGCGGGCCGGGTTTGAATGGATCACAATTGGAAAGTTGGAGGAGGAGGAACGCGATGGGTAAAGCGCCCGCCGAAGCGAGAGGAAGGAATGGGAGAAGAAGGCAAGGCAAGGCAAGGCAATTTTATTTATATAGCCCGTTTTTACAAACAGTTTGTCTCAAAGGGCTTCACATGGCATCGTAACAACATCCTCTGTCCTTAGACCCTCACATCGACTGAGGAAGGATGGAGGATGATGATGATGACGCCTCCGAGGGATCGTTTGATTCGCTATCCATACTTTAAAGAGCAGCACGTATATAATAATAAAAAGGTAGTCGAATGCGCCTCACAGGGAACACCTGACGCAGCAGAGGGGAGAATATTTCCCTGAGTCGACCTAATTGGTGATCAGATGCTAACATAAACCCCATTATAGGATGCAGCCTTAACAGCAGGCGTGTGAGCATCATGGCAACCTTCACAATGAGCGGCCATGTCCCCCCCCCCCCTGCACTCTAGAACCATATTGCTACTTTTGGGTCGTAAAACGCTCATTAACGCCTTTATTCTCCCTCAACCTTCTTCCTTGAAACGTACCTGGGGAGAGTGCATGGCAATGCCCTGACTGCAATTGTTTTAAACTGAGGGAAATTGCTTGTATCGGTGCTGAACCATCAGCCCAACAACTCAACCTGTGAAATCTGTCTGGATCAAAAAACAGCAGGGGGAGTCTCTCTGGATACAACGTTTGAGAGCTTTTTCTTCAGGCGGTCCAAGTGCTAAAGTGAAAGCGAATCTCGTGAAAAGCACATCATGCAATAATCCGCGAGCGGCTGTTTCCTGCAGCTGTAGAGCTCCTCGGAAAGAATCCCGCACAGTGGGGCTGCTCTCATTTAGAATGCATCTATAGTGGCCTGTCTTAATCCATAATCAAAATGTCCGCCCGCTTGCAGGATTTATACGCGGAGTCGACGCCCCCCTTTGTGCGTCACTACACCGACGGCAGGGTGAAGCAACTTTCTGTTCCTGTGCTCCGAACGCAACGTCGCTTTCAGTCAGGTCGGTCACGCGACGGCGCGGTCAGTGCATATTTACCCGACGAGTCGGGTCCTACACCGGTGAACTGCTGGGCCTATATTGAACGGAACCCGTAATCAATGTTAAGTGCTGTGTTTGCTTTCCCGGCTGTGTAAAAAGGCTCCCCGTTCATTTCACTGTCTCTCCCGTTTGCCGTAAAATAAGGATGTACTTGACGCTACATGACAAAACACGACCTTTGTGCTCGTCGACTTCCCCGGGTTTAGTTCTGCAGAGCCCACGGCCGCGTCATCCTATAAAATTGTAAACGGAACCGCAAAGTGAAAAAGGTCAGTGGCGATGTCCTTGCTGAATCTTAAAAAAAAAAAAAAAAAAAAAGGTGTTCAATCATCTATTGTCATCATGGATGCCGCACAGGTTAACTCCTGCCCGTGTTGGACTTCTGAGGCGAGGGATCACTATTGAATGCGAGGCTTTTGGGGATTCTCTTCGACATTTTCACAGCGCATTTCCCCGCATCAGCATTAGCCCGAGGGCGGCATATCTAAAATGGCAAGCAGGGTATGGCTCTTGTAGCACACAGAAAGGTAGTTGGATCCTGGTGATGTGTGAATATAAGGGCTTGGGAGGTTTTTTTTTTTTTGGTTTCAGAACAGACACCAGAAACTGTCTTGAGTGTCTGTTGACTCTATGTCTCGACAGGACCGGCACAGACTGCTGATTTGACGCGTTCGTTCTCCGAGCTTTCAGGATGGTGGTGGAGCACACGTTGCCAATGTCTGCTTCACTATTGCGTGTTTATTAAGCGGGCCGATTCAGCGGCACGCCATGTAACGCGACGCTGGTAATCGAGAGCCCTCGGTAACTTGTGGTAACCTGGTAACAACGTGTAGTTTGTTTTGGCACTTTGCTTTAAAAAGGAGAACCAACCTCACTGACCCTGCCTTGAATGCACACCAACGTAGTTCTGTTGAAGTTTGGGTTGTTTCCCTTACCTTGCTGTGCTGTTGTAGACACGTAGAGAAATATGATTACAATATACGTTTTTACTCTCTACTGGTATTTAATGTAATTTTTTGTCCACCTTTCTATCAAAGAAAAATCAAATTTTCCATATTTTTTAAGTGTGCCTGGTTCTCTAGATTATGTCCTACTAGATTCTCAATATGTTGCTTTTTGAATATGCCAGTCATGTTAGTCAACAGTGATATTATATGCGTAGAGGATAACCACATTGTCCAAGGCTTGCTTAAACACCTCATCGTAAATCGAAGAGGCAGAAAAATGAAAGAAACAGCTTGCCGAGTGGTTAGACATTTGCATGGACAAACGGTTGCATCATTAAAGTCCAGGATTTCCAGCTTCCTGAATCCTTAATGCCGGATTGTCTGATAAAGTCCCTTCTCAAGGTGTCTTCCTGTAGTCCAGCATTAGGACTACAGGACTACTACATTTGGGTGTCATTTGTTAGGAATGGCTTAGCCATCCATCAGCAATCGGTAAGTGAAAGAATATCAGAGAATATATCAGTCTTGAGCTCCCGGCGAATTTCTGATCTATCAGGGCATCTCGTCCCTGATTGGCTGGGCAGGAAAACGTCAGGAGAGAGGGAGCAGAGAGTGGTGAGAGGATGATTTTTTCTTTGGTTGATAGTTCCAAGATCTCGCTCTCATCTGCAAGTCTTACAAGTCTCAAATCTACACAGAAGCTTTCATTCGAGATGTGACATTGTCCTTTCTCTCGGCCCGGGCGCCTCCATACATCCCGAGCGCCAGTCAATTGGGAAAATGTCACCACGTTGCGGTTGGCACGTCGTAACGAGCAGAGAGAACAGAGCATTCCCCGTGCCTTCTCAAAAGGAAAGACTCATGCGTGTGCAGGGTGAACAGCCAGCCCATGTTCCAATTAAAAAGCACACACATGCACGGCCCCCCCCTCCTAAACACACATGGGGGGGGGGGGCTCTTCAACCCTGCAAACTGCTTTCTTCTTGCCCACGCGGAGACACGGCACGCTGAACACCTGTGCACACAGACACACACACACACACACACACGCAGAGGCCCCCGCCAGGAGCTTCGCGCATCCAACCTCTCCCACACTTAGTGCTCAAGTGTGTCCCGAGTGCCCCACCGTATTCCAACACTCCACCAGCCCCCCCGGTGGGCTTGGCCCGTTCGCCTGATTCCATATCGCCCAGCTCTGTAAACACTCCCGGTGAGGCAGACGAATTGGCTATGGTCTTTGCCATAGCCAGCTGTATTTAAAGTTAAAGGAAAACATCAGAATTTCCCCACCCGGACGCTATTTTCCGGACGGCAGTTTTTGGGTGATCGCTCCAGTATCGAGCTGGAACGCCGCAGCCGTAATCCGTGAAAACGGGGCTGCGATGTAATCCTCTGGGGCAATAGCGCCCCTCTCTCGATGTACGTCCTCCAAGACTTGCTTGTTTTTGTCTGTATGGAGCCTTTCAATAATGTTCGAAAATTCGGAGACTGTCAGTGGCACAAAAAAATAAGCACTTTTAGAGGACTTGCTGTATATCGACGGGCGCTATTTCCCAAAAGCACATTTCCCACCGGACAAAACAACCCCAACTAACTAACCCGCTAACATCTGAATTTCGGTGGGAAAGGTCACCGTCGGGACTGATGACTCCGCTGTAGTCGCGGGTAATTTATCAGCTCCGGCTCCGATCGGCAGTGGCGTGATTCTGTGACTCTGTCGGAAACGTCTGGGACTCTTTTGTCATCTCAGCCACCGAATGACGTCCGTCGTTATCCGAGCCAGCGCCAGAACACCGCCCCAAATTAGTCACCGCCGGCTTTCTGACTGACTGAAGAGGAGACCGACTGAGTAACAGTCGGTCTCCTCTCTACATGAAAATGAAGTCACCATCGTAACATTTTCACTGGCACACTGCTTTTTCGTGACGTACATCAGACACACCGGAAAAACCGAAAAACACATTCATCTACTGGAAATGGGAAAGGAATGAATTGCCTGTTTTTTGGCAGGTTTTCCTGCCAAAACAGCATATATACACACACACACACACACACACACACACACACACACACACACATTTTGGTCTAAAGAGGGGATTAGTGTGAACAAGAGGAGGTCCATATCCAGTGATTTGGTCCAGTGAAGTTTAGTAACATAAACCTCCATTGTGCATTACTGTATATGTAGGCCTGCAATCTAAATGATGACATCCAATGTTCTGTTCATGCTGTTATTTAATCAGTGAAAGAACAAAGAAAAGTGAGTGCAGTATAGAAACACTTTGTAGGCAGATGTAGTCTGCCTACAAAAACAGCGTTGTCTTACAATTCAAAGTTAAAAAAAGTAAAATGGCCGCACAGTGGGCTGAGCACGGAGCAAGTTCAAATTCGTTATACAATCAATTAGGGTAATTGAGTCAGAACATGAAAATACAGTGCATTTGGTGAGGGCAGAGCAAATGGTGAAGCTATCTGTCATTCTGCTGCATTCATTATACACTTCTGGCTTTCCTCAGAACATATTCAGGTAATAAAAAGGGTCTGTGTTTCAGAGATTAAGAAAAATATTGTTCTTACAAGCCTCCAACCATTACTGCTCTCCAGCTATTAAATCAAACAAAGCTACTTAGCAGCAATTGTGTCAAATGTTTTGAATTGCTTCTAATTAATGTTAAGAACGTGAAATCCCATCTCATTATTTTGTTTTTATTTCCAGACATGACAGTTGTGTCTGTATCGAAATCTTCTATTTCATAGTTGCAGGTTCAATATTGTGGATTATCCCAAAGTGCTAACACATTTTTTTAGTTTTACATTTGTGCAGCAAGCAGACACGTTTTTTTAATTGCTTCAAAACAGCCTCACTCTCAAATTTTGAAAAAAAAAAAATCTTCTTGTCATTTTGTCATTTTTGTTGTAATTTTGTGGTGTTGATGATTGAAGATTAAGTATGCAACACATTGGCAATAATTGTAGACTATGGGGTTTTGTATGTGAACACACATTATTCTATTTTCTTTTCATCACGCTTGACTGTTTCCTTAAGCCTTAGAACACAGGCCATTTCCTGTTTCAGAGCTCTAGGCTGCAGACCCCAGAACTCCAATTCCCAGCAGCCACGCATCTACAGACAACAGGCTCTGGCTTCAAGTCTTCCTTGATGAGGTTGGGAACTCCCTCATGAGTACGCCAGGTCCCACTTCAATCTCCTTCTCTTTCACTTGCTACTGTCTCCGGAGATGCTTGGGTCCCGGTGCATTAGTGGCAAAACCTTTCACGTTCCCCCAGTTCATGAAACCTGACACTTTCTCTCTCTATGGATGGCCAATATACATCTGACTATTTTCCTCATGGTCAGAGGTATGAACACAATGGACACAATATTAAATATTATCTTAATACAACAACCCGGTGAGGATATGCTCCTCTTTGGCCGTGTGGCCCTGAGAACACAGCTTTATCTCTGAAGGCGCTCATTGCATCTAACGCTGCATTTGCATATGCGGACTATACTGGTATCACGCCTCCTGGTCGCGGTGTAGCAGTGTCCACAGCTGTCCACTCGAACCATTGTCTGTAAATAAGATGCGGAGTGAACCAAGTAAGTCTTGTTAGCGCATCGGCTTTACCGCAGACATCGTGACCAGGGCTGTGCCTATCAAACGACGTCCACCTTTGTCTGCAGATCAACTTCCCTCGCTGAGCCTGCATCAACAAGTCCATATATTGACCCGTCCTTCCCCTCTGTTCATGTGGAGCAACATGTCGGCTGGACAAAGCCTGCTGGGACAAAGATGCTTGTTTTGGTCTCAGGGTCTAATCAAGGGATTAACAGTGGTGGTCATCTTGACTCAAGCATGATATGCAGTTCTAAATGTGTATGTACCATACCAACACTTTTCTATGGGTGGTGTGGGTGCCATAGTTGTGATGGGAGGGGTGCCAGCTTGGCGATGCTGGTGTAGTAGTGGTGGTGGTACTGGTGGTACTGTAGTGTGCTGGTGGTGCAGTCGTGGGTAGTGGTGGTGGTGTGGTGGTGGTGTAGCGTAGCGTAGCGGTGGTGGAGATAGTGAGAGGGAACGGGTTCGTCTGACAGGCTCTGATCACCGCGAGCGGAGGTCAACGACTCGTCGGCAGAAGAACCGTGTGAAGTCGCAACGCAAACAGCCCTCTTCAGGGGTCACGGACGGCAAACACACAGTCCTCTCGGCGGTACACGGGTTCTCGGGTTCTCTTTCTTCAAAAGTTTGACGTCTCGACGGAATTGAACCGACGTGACCGGCCTGATCCGCCTGTTTGAGAGGCCGGCCGACTCACTGTGTTGTTTTATTATGGTGAGTTCAAGGGGTTAGATAACTGTCCTATCGGGGAGAGATAAGGCCTGTTGCACACAGCCCCAATCTAATTCCACTCCAGTCCCGTTAGTTCTCGTTCATTCCTCATTGAGATTCCCCACCGAGATAGTGTCTCTCCTATGCCTTGTTATCTTAGGCTGGAGATCGTGGGGCCTTCCAGTGTCTATGCACACACACACACACACACACTAACAAACACACACACACACACACACACACACACACACACACACACTCACTGCTCACACACTTCGATGAGTGACTCAGCCTCTCCTCTTGGTGCTGTAATATGTACATCCATTTAAATACATTCATTATGTCATAGTATACATCATAGTATACATCATACA
>OMKI01057694.1:0-12522 GCA_900302315.1 Phycis blennoides | reverse complement strand
AAATATTTAAATCGATTATAATTGTAAATACATATACGGTATATTGTATATGAACTGCAAGAAAACAGTGCCAGTGTAGACAAAACACACACACACACACACACACACACACACACACACACACACACACACACACACACACACACACACACACACACTGGAATAATACTTTTAAGCACACAGTAGTTTGTAACAGTTGTATTGTTTCGTTTTCAGGCTGTTTATTTACACTCACAGACGAATGGCCATCACTGCCGATGATGTTACCTTAGAAGACATTTTCCCAGTCTCGTGCCACTTTGAAGTTGTAGAAGGTGAGGGTTTAGCACTGTTAGCCATGTCACAGGTGGATTATGTCACCAGATGTCTTAATGCTTTATTTGAAATTCTGTCGAATTGTTGAGATTTTTTTTACTCCGTTTTCTTAATTCGTCTTTAATGCTTGCTATCTTCTCGTCAGTGTCTTCACCTGAAGAACTGGCTATTGTGGGTGAGTATTTCCTAATTCTAACAGTTTTATCCAGCCTGTTCATAATGACTAACTATTTGGTCCGAGCTGTTTGGTCTTTCTTGGAATTTGCTCGCCATTTGTCCATTGGTGGTCCATTGTTGTATCCCTACTTTAAATGACTTCAAAGCTGAGTATACATACATATAGTATGGTCTGTATATATACATATACAGACAGACAGACAGACAGACAGACAGAACTACTTTAATGATCCCTGAGGGAAATTGCATTCGTTACAATACTCCAGGGGAAAAAAAGGTGACAGATACTCTACGCATAGTAGAGTGTTAGAATATATAAATATATAATAAAAACCTATAAGCAATATACAAAAAAATATATATATAAAATCTAAAAAATATACATAAATGTACATGCATCTAGGCATACACTATATAGGTAAATAGCATACACAAAGATGACACAGAACATACATACATATATATATGGTCATACATATAGTATGGTCTGTATATATATACATATACATATAGTATGGTCTGTATATATACATATACATATAGTATGGTTTGTATATATACATATACATATAGTATGGTCTGTATATATACATATACATATAGTATGGTCTGTATATATACATATACATATAGTATGGTCTGTATATATACATATACATATAGTATGGTCTGTATATATACATATACATATAGTATGGTCTGTATATATACATATACATATAGTATGGTCTGTATATATATACATATACATATAGTATGGTCTGTATATATACATATACATATAGTATGGTCTGTATATATATACATATACAGACCATCTGAAAGTCCCCTTCCTGCCATGAAGCCATGTACAAACTACGACAGACGAATGTGCACACTCGTCTTTTTCCCCCCCTTCCTGTGTGTCTCTCCCTCTTCCAGGCGCGGACACCAGGATCAGGGTCAGCTTCCAGGAGGAAGTGCTGGCGCTCTCCCTCCCCTTTGGCTCCCATTCCCGGTTCTTCCTGGGGGAGCTCAACAAGGCCTGGAGCGGTAAGGAAGCACGCTCTCTGTTGTTTGTTTAACCCTATCTATCTACCTACCTACCTACCCCAGTCTGGTCTTAAACTTGCACTTGGACTACTTTGTGTTAAGTCCAGCTTTTGTGGTAAAACAGGAACCAGACTTCCCCCCCTCGCTTGTTTTTTTTTTACCCCTCCTCCTGGATTCATTTATTGAGGTGTATTCGAAGGTGTCCCTCCTGTTATTTTGAACCGCTCTTCTTTGGGGTGAACTGAACAAGATTTGGAGAATCACGCTCTGCCTTTCACAAAACCCATGACATCTGTGACTCGCTTAGAATCCAGCACATTGTATCCATGATGTTCATAGTGACCGGGAGGATTAACGCGTTTGATCTCGTTCCTTATTATAATTGGTCTTCATGTTTTCCTCTCTGTATTATTCATTTCTTGTTTCATAGTGTTCAATTCATTCTGAAACCACATCAGTGCAGAATAGAGATGCTCTCGTTTTAAGTGTTCTGATGGGAACAGGTTAACTGGTTATGTCTTTTGTGGTGCCTCATCTGACATCATAACAGGTCAGCAGCTGAGGGCATGTCAATAGCCACATGCTAATGCTCCCCACAAACCTGCCTGACTAGTTGTGGTGTCGCTGTCTCGTTCCCATGGACTGTGACGGAGCATGCCAACGTATAAACTCTCTTTATCATGCCAACACCGGTGGCTCCTGCGCTAATATTAGCTTTTTAATTGAGCAGCCTAGGCAGAGAGAACATTCCTTTGTAAAAAAAAAAAAAAAAGTCTCATTTTTTACTGGTCGTGGACCACGGGATGTGACGCTGCTCTGCCAACCGCAACAGCAGAGATACAGAGCGGCAGACGGAGAGAGAGAGAGAGAGGGAGAAAGAGGAGGAGCTTTGAGACACGCACTTAACGTAACGGACCGCTCTCTCCCTTTCTACCCCTCCAAGATGTCCAGGTGACACTTTTCAAAGGCATGTGTTCAAACTCGCTCCTCTCCTTCAGAAGTCTGCGTGTGCACCTTCTACCGTCCTCTACCCTCTGCACTGCTCTCCTCTGAACGCGCAGCAAAGTGGCCTGGAATGACCCCGGGCTCCCGCTCCCTATCAGGACCGTGTCAGATTTGTCACTGACCCACGGTTCTTCGCGACCGGTGGGAGCGCTCTGCTTACACCGTCATGGAGGGTGGATGATGGTAGTTTTGGGTGATTGATATTTACTGCATCGCAAAGGAACCACAGTGGCCACTGTGTAATTATTTTTTGCAAAGGGGGCGCAATTTTAAAAAGATGGAAAAACATCTTGCGGCAGTCCTTGGCAGCCATAATCAGAAGAGCCACCAAGGTAAGCAGAGAGAACAGGAGAAACAGGAGACGTTCCACCACAGGACTTTGTTTTAACTGTGCGATGTTGAAGCAGACTGCTTCTCTTGCTTTCTTTGCATGTGCGCTTACTTGTGAACATGTTAAAATGTTCATTTGTGTTTAACTTGTCTGTATCAGCTGTAGATCTGAGATCCAATATTTCACTTTTTTTGTGTACAGGTGACGATATGAAGATTAACATTTACTTCAACATTTGAAACTCTGACACATGGGATATGAGTACTTTACATGTTTTAATTGGGTTTGATTTCAACGTATATGTTTATGTTTTACATGTTTTCTCTCTGTTTTTGGGGAAGATGTTTGCAAGTCCTCGTCACATGTTCCAAAGTTTGAATGGCTCCATAAGCACAACAAAACCACTGGAGGACAGGCAGTCATCAAAAAGTCCCTTGCCCCCCTTGGAGCTAAGATGAATAAAGTCCACCAGAAAACAGGTTTGTCATGTACATGTATTCAACTAACCCATTTCACCAACCGAGAGCTGATACATATTCATTCAGACTATTGGCTTTTCTAACTGCTAACAACGTTCAAATATTTGTTTTTAATGTTCTTTGGCAAATATGTCTATATGTATTTCAAAACATTTGAGGTTATTACAAATGTCCCTTCCGGTCAGAACATGTTTAACCAACATATACATTGAAAACTCCGTAGGCCTAGTTGACTGTAGGAGCGAACAGAAAAAAAATGCAGAAAAGTAGCATTTTCATCATTAGGTGAAAAAGTTAGATTACACTTTGCCAGACACTTTGCCTGACTCGATCGATGATAATGAATGATGAATCAAGTGTCCAGTTGATTGCTTTGGTCTGTCGAGCGCTATGAACATAACCCGCCCACCAACGATGTCGTCATCCGTCAACTCGTGAACGGTGTCACAACAACTCCGCCCATTAGGGACGCGAACAGGTCCTGAGATTGAATCCAGTTTTGTGCATAATGTGTGGGAGCAGTACGGGGAGATGTCTAATGTGATCAAAGAATCTGGTATGAGAAATTAATACATATATACACATCTCTTAAAACCTGATGTTTAGCATCGCGATAGTCAATACCAGTACATTTCGACGCGTTTCCCCAGCTACTGGACAAGATCTCTCTGATGGTCTGAGCTCGAAGGATTGCCAGAGGAAAGCTAACTATTTAGCTTGGTTGCTACGAGGAACATGTTTACTAACATCATAGCTAGCACTGTGTGCGTATTCACCGTCGCGTATTTATATAACGTGGTCTTACATACTCGTCTCTTAGAGCCAGCTAATGCTTCGCTTTAAGATCTATAGCATATAATAATCATAATGAATTGGTGATTGGAGATGTTAAGTGACATGTCTTTCCTGTACCGCGGGGGCTCCTATTCTGCCACCAAGTTATTCATAATTACAGATGGTCAATAGCGATGTTTAAGTGGATAGCTTAAATTAATTGGCCCACTGTGGACTAGAGTACAACATAGACAGATAGAAGTTAGATAGGAGTTATGTAATTAGTTACTTGGAACCGATCGATTGTAGAAGTTATGAATTACTGCAACAGTATTGGTATTTGCTCTCTTGTTGCGTGACTAGGTTGGCACAAACGGACTTGTGATTTGTGTATTTAATTATTTATGTTGTCATTTCAAATGTGTTTCATATGTATTTGAAATTGTATCATATTCAATTTCAATATATTTTAAATTAAATGTGGTTATTTATTCGTCCTACATGAGTCTTTGTGTGGGCAACCCGGTTGATTTGACTTGCAAATGTTGCTCCTCCGTGCTTGATTCTGCTGTAAATTGCAATTCAACGCATGTGGTACTTTTAGCTGCCCAAAACGAACGCTCAATCGGTTTATTTTAATATTTATGTATTTTAGGATTTGCTTACCTTTCGAAGCGAAATTCGGACATTGTTTAGTTTACTATTGAAGTGGTTGAGGGCCTTACCCTCTTAGTGTCACCTTTACAATGAGAATCGCTTGTGTAGCAACTGCAATTTGACTGGGCTGGGTTCAAGTTCTGACTTTGGTGATAAAGAACAGAATTATAGTGATGTCTACATAGTGCAGGGTTCAATAATGGATTGTGTTCATTATTTAAATCGCACTGTGTGGCTTACGTTTTGTAATTGAAGGAATTGTGATTGTCCGTACATTAACACTTATTGACTCATGACTCGATCAGCCTACAGTTAATAACCATGTAAAAGTTTTATCGGTCAGGTCGAAGGACTCGATGGATTGCTGTGACAAGGGCGTCCTTTGAATTTAAAGTCCAGTATCATTCAGATAATACTGCTCTGTCTTGTATTGTGAAAAAAGCTGTAGTAGACCATAGATACTGGACCTGCAGATGAACACTATGTTGTAAAAACATGTAGTGCACCATCAGGCAGCTTCAACATGCATTGTAAGGTTTGTTGAGTGGACACACTGATTAAACATCCCTTTCAACATGTGCTTGTGAAACATAACAGTTTGGTGTTTAAATGGCGGAATGGTGCACCACTCCTCTCGAGTATTATTGGTCTGTAGTCTAGTCTTTGGTAGGGAGATGGATTTGTCTGACCATTTGGCAGGTAAAACAAAAATGTAGGGTAACATATTAAAACAATTTCTCGGCCAGTAGATTAGACTCTGGCAGGTAATAAGACCCAATTCTTTTGGACCCTGTGTGTAGCAATACTGGGTTAGGGTTAACCCTAACCCCAAAGTTGGAGACTAGCTGTAGGCATTTTCTATCCCTTGCCTAATCCTTAGTAAAATATATCAGCGTCACTTGAACGTGACATTAGAAACCGGCTAAAAGGCAACATGTGAAGCTACTACCAGTAGCAGGTTATTGTGGCGTCACTGGTGGAAGAACTTGATAAAGGGGCCAAGGCGGTGATGCTAACCGGCCTGGTGATCCATGGTGGCTGGGGCTAGTGATGCCTATGGTGTTATTGCAGTGATTGAGAAGATTGAGGCTTGTGGAAGGGGCGAGACGTGCGTCGATTTGACTAAACGGAGGATGAGGCTATTATTACCGACCGAGTGAAGCTGGTGTTTAGTTTGGTTTTTCGTTGTATTTGCCGTCTGTAAAATATCACTGGGATGTTCCTTTTTTTTTGTTTAGTTTTTTTTCAAGAGGAGCGTTTGACATGAGCAATAACCATATTGTACTCCAGTGGATGTTTTGAAATTGTCCGTTGGTCACAGAGCAGTGCGTGTGTGTGTGTGTGTGTCAGGACAGGGTGAGGAAACTGCTCGGTGGGTAGCAATCAAAGATAAAACACGGCTTCCCTTTTCCAAACAAGCCAACCATTCACATGAGGTATAGAACTGCACCGAGCAGCAGCGGCAGTGGTAGCGGCGCACACACAGGAGCCATGTTGTCATGACGATACGGATCCTGCCTCGCTCATTAGAATGCAGAAACTGCATCTGCTGTGCCACGGCAACGGAGAGGTGCACCGGTGACTGGTGGTGGTTCTGCGTGTTTGTTCTTGGGTCCAAGACTCTCTAAATCAATGGGATGAAACAACAATAACAACAACAACAACAACAACAACAACAACAACAACAACGATATGGTTGCCTTGTAGAAGAAGCTAGTAGAAACTGCTAATCATGATGATGAGCTCTTGCGGGCATCAGATTGCATCACGCTGTGTGTGAATGGGTCGTGCTCCTATGAGTGCAGTGAAACACATGAACAGGACATGGGACAGGACGCTGCTTGTTCCAAATGCTTCTCATCGAAGCGGGTGGTCCGGTTTTTTACCTGGATATTTGTCATGCTGTGGAAAAATGTAAAGTGTTGGATTTGTGTGTGTTCAGAGGGAGGAAGTGGCTTTGACGTGGCATTTTCATGAGCACACTCTTTCAGGGCAACTCCAGGGTGTGGTAGTCCTTGCATTTTTATGGCTGTGACACCCTTCCTGTTCTATTTTTTTTTTTGTTATTTGTTCATTCAATGTGTTGTATTACTTTGTTTTCCATCACTACGATTTCTTTTCCCCTTACATTTCGAAACCCATGCTGACTCTCCCTCTCTTTCCCTTCCTGTTTCCTGTGCGTGTGTTCCGTCCAATCAGGGAAAGCGTTGAGGCCGGACAAGAAGGGATCAGCCGAGGAGGGTCTGCACTCGCCGGTGGAGGTGGAGAGGTCGCGAGGCCCGCCCATCCCGGAGAGGTAGGAGACCGGGGGGGGGGGGGGAGAGGCAGAGACACAGACAGTCAAGGGGAGACCAGCAGGGGTAGACCAGTCAAGGCAAACTAGGGGATACCTAATCTCTGATCCAGCAGTCGTATCAAGTGATGGCAACACAGAGCCTGCGCCGGAAACCAACAACTGTAAGGGGGCGCAGTTACGTGTTGTTTCGTCATGGAGATATTCTACAGTGCAAGTGGATGAAGCTTGCAGAAGCTGCATCCAGCAGTAGAGTGTATTTCTAAAGTAGCAGTATTCATTTGAAACCTCTACCGACACCGTAGCCCCTTCCCCACAGCGCAGTGTTGCCCTTGCGCTGCAAAGTTCCGGGAGATTTCCTGCATGCGGTCATGTGTGAATGGGAACAGGGGTCAATAATCCGCGCTGGCAATTTGCCTGCTCAGGACCTGCCAACATGTTGGGATCAGGGCCGGCGCGGCTGTGTTGTGAAGTGGAAGCGGTGACGTCGCTGGTAGGGCCGCACGTGACGGCTTACACCCGTCGTGACGCGAGATCAAACGAACTAATCGCACGACTCCGCTGAGGAAGTATTTGATGCCGCGGCCGCCGTCCCTCTTACCGCTCCGATGCTTTTCGGGCGACCCGATATCGATGTCCGTTTAGCTTCATTTCTTTGCGAACAAGCTCCTTTCATGAATGGCTGGAAAAACGGACAGGTTCCGACATAAGGGAGCCAATCTCGGCGGCTGGCATCCATAAGTGTTGCATTACCGCGTCGCATTACCGCCACCTGCCGGCCTCTTCCTCGGCCCGTGGTCCAGCACTGCTCTGTCCCGTGTGAAAGGGCGCATGACGGACATCTTCCAGAATGTAGCTGTGTGCGCGAAGAGTGAAACTCACTAGTGGTGCCTGAAAGGTTATCCCAGTTATTTACCGCAATGTATGCAGGAAAGGAGCTCTTTTCCCGGGTTTATACTGCTGGCCAACTTTGTGTTCGCCAATTACGCCCTTATGGCGCCACACCTCCAGCAGCATGATGGGTCAAATCAAATGTGAAGCGGACCAAAGCCAAGGTTTGAGATCGTGTGCCGTCACACTTTAGATATGAAGCAAAGGGACCAGGGACCAGGGTACAGTCCATGAGAAACCAGGAGGAGAAGCCGTGAAAACCTTCCCCGTCTATCACCTGCGCACACACACATTGTTATCATAACATCCATAACAGGTGCGTGAAGGCAACCCTTCTCAATGGCAGAGGCAGGGAGGGAACTTTTCTTGTTTGGGTTGTTCATTTCCCAAATCTTTTTTTTTTTACTCTTTTGTGCTTTCAGACAGACAGACAGACAGACAGAAATACTTTAATGATCCCTGAGGGAAATTGCATTCGTTACAATACTCCAGTTGGATGTTAAAGGGAAAAGAAAGAAAAGACAGTGTAGAAGTGAAAAACAGTATAGGAGTGATAAATATAAATATATAATATAAAAATATGTAACAATATACATAAATATACATACATTAGGCATACTAGGCATACACTATAGAAAGTAAATATTTCTCTCTCATACCAACTCTCAAAGCCGACCTACAAAGGTTTTAAGTCTCAAAAAACGCACAGACTTGCTAAAGCATGCGTGCTAAACTGTGCACAGCCTCATGGTGAGGGAGTGTGTTGAGTTGTGACGCTCGGCTTTGCAACATGCGTGTCTACCTCGTGTTGAATCATCCAGCCCTGAGCAGAGCCCTCGGCCAGTCAACGAAAAGTAATTGTTAGCCAACATTTAATAACCTAAAAAAAAAGCCTTTATGCTCCCGGCAGAGCATAATGATATGTTTACCTGGAGGAAATGGCCTGTCCTGTATATTTCCTCTCTCGCTCTCTCTCGCTCTCTCTCTTTCTCTCTCGCTCTCGCTCTCGCTCTCGCTCTCACTCTCTCTCTCTCTCTCACTCTCCGTGTGTGTGTGTGTGTGTGTGTGTGTGTGTGTGTGTGTGTGTGTGTGTGTGTGTGTGTGTGTGTGTGTGTGTGTGCGTTCATCTCCTCTCCATCGCTCTCTCCTCTTGTCTTTCTCCCCCTCCCCATCCTCCTCCTCCTCTCCCCTGAGCTCTTGTGTACTGTCAACACATAAATAAACGTAGGCTGGAGCATGCTGGGAGGGGGGTGTTGCTATTGCTACGGTCTCCCGGTCGACCCGGAGTGGTCTCTGGTCAGGTGTTGGTGTTGACGACCGATGGGGCTGTGTGCTTTTAATGGAGCTCGGTCCGCGGAGAAGCCGACACAAACTGGACCTTGGTGGTGGAATAGGACAACCAGAACATGCACACACGCACACACACACGCTGCGTCTGCAGCGCTAACAGTGTGGCACGCTGCCGTGAACTTCAGCCCCAGCGCCTCTAGTCGTGTGGAGGAGAGCGGGACGCATCGCTGCACTGGATTCTGAAGGGGACGTTTCAAGCTCTCCTTTTTTATGTTGCGTTATTAAGCGTTTGTGTTGTGGTTCTTTACTCCGTGTCGTGGCTGCCGGCATGCGCACAGCATTGTGCAGACAGTGGAGATGTGCGCAGTGCAGGTGACCCCAAGTTCTTCTGCGCGTCTGCCGAAACACCATGTCTACTGTGTCTGTGCGAGTGTCTACTGATCTGGTTGTCTGCCTATCTTCTTCTTCTTCTTCTTCTTCTTCTTCTTCTGTGGTTCCCCAGCGAGGGAGGCGCGGGCTGGGAGGGTCGGGATGACATGGTGCGCTCTTCCTCCCACACGCCGTCTAACAAGGCCCAGATGCTGGCCATGCCCAAGTTCGGCCTGCGTGACAACCTCATCCGCTGTGAGCTGCTGAAGAACGAGGACCAGTACACGCACCTGCAGGACTTCAGGTCAGTCCCTCCCTGTGGCTGCCGCCCTCACTCACGCCTAGCGTAACGAGGTACCGGTGGACTCCAGCGACACCGCTCGTCTTCGTTTCCGAGCCAACGGCCATCAGCGGCGCTATGACTTTTAAAGGGCCCCCCTATTTTACCAGCAGCCGGTGCGGTGAGCCATTTGCAAGCAATTTCATTAGGTGGCTCCCTCAGCCTACCCGGTGGACTGTAGTGGCAACTGGCAGGCTGGTGGATGAATCCATCCCCCATACATCTGGGAGGACACTCCCACCTGGGAGGTAACTAACAACATCAGCCTGGCGATACAATAGGGGCCCTTTAGGTTTCTGCTGACAAGCCATCAAATATTTCCGTCTCAACACAATTGCAAAGCTGCTGCTACTCCTAAACAGCCGCTAAGCTAATGGTTCTCTCTACAACGTTCTGTGCGCGCGCCATAAGTGTTGCGATCAATGTTTCCGCTGAGTGTTTCCCAGAGAGATTTGCCCGTGGATCGTATCGGATTACAAAGCATGTGTGTGTTTTTTTTTTCTTTTTTTTTTTCTTTTTATATATCTGTTTTTGATCACGGGACTGACCCCCTTATTAACCTAGTATGTCACAATAAAATGAGAAGTTCTTCAGCTGTACCTAACCATGTCCAGTTAAAATATGTTTAGATACATGGATTTATATTTGAGCAGCTGAACCAGGGACTCTGACCGGTACTACTCTGGCTCTGGCGCCTGTGAGTCTTAATGAAGATGGAAGCAATTCAGTTAAACAGCCATCTCAGGAACAATGCATCGAGTGCATCTCTGCATTATTTCCACCACGTAGAAGCTTATCAAAGCTTTACTTGGTAACTCGGTCCTTCTCACTGCATCAAGGTGTTAGCCGTCAATCTGTTGGTCCCCAGTTTGCCATGGCACAGTTCGGTATTGAAGCCTTCTATAAAAAGGCAGAATCGATTTGTGTTTGTATTTCTGCACTCTCAGTCCTGTGCTGAAGCCCTTTCAGATGTGTTGGGTATAAAGAGAAGACAGAAGAGAGGAGTTGTTTTAAAGAGAGGGCGTGAACTGTTTTTACTATGGCTTTGGGTAGTTGACGGTATGAACGTTTGCCCTCGCCACCGCTTGCCTTTATCAGAAAACCTTTGAACCTTTTTACATTGGACCGTATCAGAGGCACTTGCAATGACGGGGAACTCGAACTGCATCAAAACCAGAAGATTTTAGGAAGGAGTGAAACATCCTGGGCCGTCTAGTACCCAGGACGCCTACCCCTCAATGCTTTTCAAGTTGTTATGTCTTGCATGGGGTGAATGAAAAACACCTAATGAAGCGACATTATTTTAACCACACTGACCCCTACTGGCCTCTATTCACGTTTGTGAATTGTTGTTTTCTTTCCTTTTTTATATACAGTATATATATCATTATTTTTGGGTTAGTTTCCTTGTTTCTCAGCTGGAGAAGTTCTGGAGACTCATTTTTAAATCTTTTATGTTTAAGTTGTGCTTTTATTTTGAAATGTGTGCATTCCGATTTTTGTATTCACGCTGTCTCCTCTCTCTGTCTGTTCCCCGGCAGTTTCTTCCTGGCCACCTACAATGTGAACGGCCAAGCCCCGAAAGAGAGCCTGGCTCCCTGGCTGAGCTGTTCCTCCAGCCCCCCTGATATTTACTGTGTGGGGTGAGTCCCTCTCCCGTACTCCCATACCCATATTGAGTGGATCAACTCAGTACGTTTTACTGTAGACGCACAAGCACGTACACACATCCATCCTGGATATGTTGGAGTGAAATGGAGCATATATTTCACTATGACCTATCGGCCTTTTCTGAGCAACTTATTAAAGTAAAGATTGAACTATGACTCTGTCATTTATCGTCGTGAAACATTAAATAAATGTTCACACAATATAGTGCATGTGTTGCATTTGAATACTACGCCCTGTAGTCTGTGAAAATGAATTTCATCTTTCAGGACAATAAACAGATGGTCGTTTATTGTCCTGACATTTTAAATTCATCTTCACAGACTACAGGGGCATTCCGAGTATTCTAATGCCACCGCATCCGCTTCAGCGGCCGCGTACTTAAACGCGGTGTGCAAGGCCGTCCGTGTGTGCAAAAATGCAAGCCTTTGCGTTGACAACGGCTGGCTGACCGGTCCCGTCCCTGCTGCTGCTGCGGCCGCAGGTTCCAGGAGCTGGACCTCAGCAAGGAGGCCTTCATCTTCAACGACACGCCCCGGGAGCCGGAGTGGATGCGGGCCGTGTCCGTGGCCCTGCACCCCGACGCCAAGTACGCTTTAGTAAGCAAACGCCCTCCCCTCTCTCTCTCCCCCCCCCCCCCCCCTCCCCCCCCCCCCCCCCCCCCCCCCCCCCCCCCCGTTTGCACCTCCCACACATGCCCGCCTCGTGTCCAGGTCTTTCAGGTGCAGCCGGTGACCAGCAGCTGAAGACCCCCGTCGATCAGTGCAATGATCTGATGAACTCGGGAGCATCGTTTCTCTTGTCTTTCCTTTTTTTTTTTCCTTCTGTCTGTCTCTTTTTTTTTTTAAGGTTGCGTTGAGTCATAGGAGCGACAGCAGCCGTTTCTTCACGTTTGTCCTCC
>OMKI01057690.1:0-11416 GCA_900302315.1 Phycis blennoides | reverse complement strand
TGAAAGGGGGAGGGAAAAAGAAAGAGGGACAGAGAGAAATAAAGAGAGAGAAATAAATAAAGATGGAGCGAATGAGAGAGGGACAGAAAGATGGAGTGGGAGAGAGCGAAAGAGAGACAGAAATAGATAGAGGAAAGAGAGACAGAAACAAAGATGGAGTGGGAGAGAGCGAAAGAGAGACAGAAATAGATAGAGGAAAGAGAGACAGAAAGAAAGCTGGAGTGGGAGCGAGTGGGAGAGGGAAAGATCTATTTTTAGGATTATTGTTGCTGTTAATATCATTTCTTCTTCGTCTGTCTTTTTGCAATCTGAATGCTGGACTCCAAGGCTGTTGCGTTTTTTGAATTGAAATCTGAATTAATTTACGAAACTGAATAGGCAGAAAAAGAAAAAGAGAGAAATATATTGGAACAAAAGTCTTTCATTTCTTCGAAGAAGGAAAAAGACGAGGGCAAATATGAGATTGGTTTCATCTCATTACCCAGAGACACACACACACACACACACACACACACCACTGTCTACTCAAACACACAGACGGTCGCCAAGAGTTCTATTTATTTATACATTGACTGGTCGACAAACAAACAGACAATTCAGCCAACCAGAAAGCCAGAAAATAAAAATACAGACAGACAAGCAAACTAACATCCTTTGATGAAAAGGATGTTAAACAGAAGCCAAACCTCGGCCGTGACACACATGAGTTATTGACAAAGCGCGGCTGCCAGTCCCAAAGGTTTGTTGTCATGTGTACTGACGGTTCAGAGAAAACTCTTGCTAGGTTTCAAAGAAAACAACCCGATGCTACTCTGGCAGCTAAAACCCAGAGCAATAAGCAACGCTCCGCTCACCAGCGTCAGGAGAGACCTCTGAGCTCTCTGGCTCTGATTGTATTCCTGTGATGGGAGCGATGTGACTCTTAACAAGAAGGAGGCCTTACAGGGTCTGACAGTTGGAAACACTTGCTTTCAAACCTAAGATGGCTTTAGTGTGAAGGGCTGCTCTGATGAATAATTACGCCATAGATTAATCTGTGCATTTCTCGTAGTATGACTCAAGTTGAACAAAAGGCAAAAACAAATGCAACAATAATTTGTACTGAAATCCATACCTTTGAGAATGGATACTTGCATACTGAATACATTTTTTATCTTTCCCTTTCTTAAGCACAGAGTGAAGGCGTTACCGTGGAGACAGGTTACACAATGAAGGTCAATCAAAACAATCAGAGATTCACTCAATCAAATATTCTTTCCTGTAAAAAAAACTTGAGTTATCTTAGGAAACATATGCTGTAATGAAAGCTGGAGCCACCTCTGTAATAAGCCTTCACCAGCATGGATACAGCAGGAATATCTATAAAGTGTTGCTTGCTTCCCCCACTCAGTGGGAACTTTATTATTTCAAATTGCATGTACACCTTCACATCTATATATTGACATCATTTTCACTTAAATGTCCTAATTTCCTGGTAAAAAGGTGGCTTTACAAAAAACCTTCATCTGTTACTGTTAAAGTGTCAACCTCAAAGACTTCCATTTTGTCCATTTTGGTGACACCTTTGGTGATAAGTGGTAATTTCCCCAGAGAAAGAAACAGTAGCCACTGACAGTCTGTTAAAGTACTACCTCATTCAGCCATAAATATTGGCCTCACAGACATTTATTTACATTAACATCTTTATGATTACCACTTTAGAATTGCATGATTTAACAAGAAACAACATGGGCCTGTTCAACAAAGTAGAAAGTTGAATAATTGAACATGGAACCTCAAACCAAAACCAGCGCAGTTTGGCAGTACTTAGCTAAGCTGTGTGGATCTGTGTCGGTATAAACTTCCATACAACTGCTCAATCAGAGCGATATAACCACATTCAGCACAGGGACATGTGGACATTAAACTGTGAGGACAGCAGACTGCTGGTGCTAGCCAAAATCGGCAAACTAATGTTACATAATTTCCCTCCCAAACTGAAAAAACAGCACAGCCTATCACGGCAATGACTGCTGCCGACATGATTCTGCTCCAGTTTGTGGAAGGCCAAGGCTTCCACAAATGATTAGCATATACAGTACCAATCCAGAATACACCATGCCAGACACACGCACCTGCGATGTGATGTTAACAAGCAGGGACCTGGATAACAAGGAAACGGCCGGTGTCCACAGCAGTGCGATATGGTGCTGAATAACAAGAACCTTCTACAGCAGGGGCCTAGTTTTGCCCATACACTGCAGTTAGCCACAAATGATGGGACTGAATTGTGAATGCCATGAGCCAGCAGATTCTTGCAATCCATGACACTGGTGAGACATAAGTCTGTAAATCAGAAGTGAACTCACACCGTCCTGAACGACGTAAGGGTGGTGGGCCGTACTGTCTGACAGAATGCTGACAAAACGCCCGACACCAGGACACCGGAACTGTCGGCAGACAAACAAGGCTATGCTCCCAGCTTTGGAGTCTCTTAACATTAAGAGACTCATTTTAACTGCTTTTGAAATATAAAAAAAGTCTACCAAGACTCTCAACCAAGTTTCCGCTTCACCCATTCATGCCTTTTCCTGCACACGTCTTGTTGATGTGAGTGTTCTTAAAATTCATGAATGGATGTTGGAGAACCAGGAAACAAGCGCAAGGTCTAAAGCGTCCAGGTTGTGAGCATCACCCCGCATCAAGCATCACCGCAGCTTCAGAGCCTCGGCTCCTCTTCTCCAGCCAGCGCAGGTCTAATTAATCACCAATCAGGGGAAGTACCAGAAGCAAACAGATCATCACTACTGTGATGGCGTCTCCCCCAAACACGCCAGCCTCACCCTCACCCTCACCCTCACCCTCTGATAACAAAGTCTGGGGAAGAACCTGCGCGGTCCTCAGCTGCTCCAACAAACACAGAAACGTGTTCTAAATGTCATCCACATGAGTGACCTTCATGGTACCTGGGGGCCAGTGCTGAAGGTCACAGCAGCAGACACTTCCACTGACGCAGTGATGCCGGCTGGCGCAAGATGGCGGACACAGAAAATGCTCACTGGACACGTCTGTAAGACTTTGAATTAAATCTACTGTATAGCCGACTCAGCTTTTACTCACTTGAAGCAATTTGCACTTGGACCAAAATAACTAATATTATTATGTATGTTTTATACATGCATACATGTAGGCTATGAATAAAGCAATGCTATTATTATTGTCGTCTTTTGTACTTTATGACGTATTGGTCAGCATTTTACTTGAGAAGTCATTTCACTCCAGGAAAGAAAAATAAATATTAAGATTGACTTCAGTGTGTGGGATTTAGTGGCATCAAGCAGTGAGGCTGCAATCAGCAACCAACTGAATCCCCCCATGATGTGAGGGAAGGTACGGTGGACTGCTGTCATGTCAATTATGTCATTATTGTGCATAGGAATGCACAATCTATATATCGCTTTTCGTCATTCTTCGTTTCGTCATTCTTCACACCAAATTTGTGCAATTGATGGAGCTAAACGACTGAACCTCGAGATTTAGTTCAAATTGTACTTCCGTATAGCTGTGCTATGTATTTAAAATGTTTGTATACTTTATACTTTTTATTTGCGATATATTTGCGATTAAAAATGCAAAAAACTCTCAGAGATAACATTGAGCCTAGCTTTCCATTGTTACGTTTGACTTCCATTGTTGCTTTCCAGTTGGCAACTGGGCGGCAGAGCTCAATGGGTAGAGCGTGTGTTCCACAACCGGAGGGTTGGTGGTTCGATCCCCACCTCAACTAAATTTATCTCGGTGATTACGGGCATTCCTGTGCACAAGTAATTCCTCACGTGGAATTACATTTTCTAGTTCTCTATGACAGCATCAAGGTGCCAAGTGTCAAATGGGGAAGATAATTGATAACTTTATTAATTGCATTTAGTTAGTCTGTAGAACCATAGATCATATCTTACAAGATAGTGATTATGAGTGTAAAAAGGCTTCCTCTAGAGCTGTTGAAAAGGTGCAACATGACAACAAGACCTGCTCCCTCAGACTATGGAAATGAAACCCAACAATTCTCATTTTCATGGGATTATACATGAATTTATGAATATTGTTTTCCATTTCTGCCAAATTCGTTCTGCTAAAGATAAAAGATAAAACCTTGAGCAGACTCATCAGATCTTTGGAGGTTTCCCTCGTAGAAATTTGAATGACTCTCCAACGTTTGCTACAGTGGGCAGTAGAGATGACAGCAGCTGATCTGTATTGTGTTTGTGGAGGATTTACCAGACACCTCCACCCATTAGAGCTGCCAACAGCTTTGGTCCCTGAATATCTGGAGCCTTGTCTCAGCACCTTTGGGGTGACGGCTGGGAGCGGGGTGTAGGCTGTTTGGTGACCCTACTTCTTTTCTGGTTTAATTGGCGGGAGCCGTTTGATTGAATGGCTTCTCGTCACTGGATGTTACAGCTGCTGTCCTGCTGCTTTACTGTTGCACTACATTTATTAAGCTGCTGTCCTGCTGCTTTACTGTTGCACTACATTTATTAAGCTGCTGTCCTGCTGCTTTACTGTTGCACTACATTTATTAAGCTGCTGTCCTGCTGCTTTACTGTTGCACTACATTTATTAAGCTGCTGTCCTGCTGCTTTACTGTTGCACTACATTTATTAAGCTGCTGTCCTGCTGCTTTACTGTTGCACTACATTTATTAAGCTGCTGTCCTGCTGCTTTACTGTTGCACTACATTTATTAAGATGACTTACAGCAACTTACAACAATGGAGATAAAACCCAACAAGCGCGAGAATAATTGGACTACAAGATTCAGAAAACAAACAAGGCAACTTTTAGGTACTAGGATACAGAAACAAGAAGAAAGCTCATTGGTTATTTTATACACCCGAAATGGGCCAGGCGGTCATGCTACGCACTGGCCTGCTGAGACGGGAGGTGGAGGTGAGGGAACATAAGTGAGACCCTGGGGGGGCCACAGGCCACAGGATGGGGTTGGAATGTGAAGAGACTGATTCCTGCCATCGCTTTCATTCAATGGGGCTTTCATTCTCTTTGCTTATAGCCTGCATATATGGCAACACATGTAGGCTTCTCATCAAGGAGGAATTCTTGTCTGTTTATGACTTCCTTTTCTGTGTACAAATGTAAAGGTACAAATTTCAGGTGTTAAAATCACCACCACTGCATAACTCCAACTAAACACAAAATGTGCGCAAAAATGTAGCCAAGCCTTACACACACTAAATAAATACATAACTGAACTCAAACAGGCATTGGCAGCCTGTATTTATAATTATTTTGATTAGCTGTAGGATAAACTATCTTCACATCACATTTTAATTATCTGCAATAAGAGTTTAATGAAGCATATAAATTCTAAGCACATCAAGAGTCAACAATAGATCCTGCTGCTTCAAGCATGGCTCTGTGGTGTCAATATCCATGGTGCTCTCTGGGAGTTCACTGAACAGCTAATAAAATACATTACAATAATAACAATATACCAGTTACATTTGATGAATAGTACTATGGTAATAATAACAACAATAATAATTATTATTATAGGCTACAAATAATACAAAAAATACCATATTAACTGTATTCATAATGGGATCCTCATCACGTATAAATGATTATACAATTTTTATCAAAATGATGCGGGCTAGCCCAGCAGAGCAGTTCAACCAAAGAGAGGCAGCCTCATGAAACGCCTGCACCCCAACAGACACACACAGCCGTGGGGACTCTTTGAGTCACTGGAGTCCAGTGACTCGCCACTGGACTCTTCTCCCCATGGCCGCCACAGGACGGCTTCCTCCAGACGGACATGAGGCAGCCTCAGAATACCTTGCTGGGCCGGAACCCAGCGAATGGTGATGAGGAAGATAGCGGGTGGTGATGAGGAAGATAGTGGGTGGTCTTCTTGTTCTGGTGTATGTCCTTAGACCTTCAGCTCCGATGAGGCCAGCCAGTCCAGCGTCCCATCGCCGAGGTCAATTAGACCACGTTCGCCATTCGGGGGCCGGTGTTTGGGGCAGCTAGTGATAATGTGTTCCACAGTTTGTAGTGGGTCTCCGCACTAACATTGGGCACTGTCCACGATGCCCCACTTCTGGGGTCAGCTATTATGCGCAGCAGTTCTTGGGCGTGTGTAGCAAAGGGGCGCCGGGACTTGAGGTGCATGCGCTGTGGTGTCTCTGTGTCGATTTTGTGGAGGAGATGTGATTCACTTGCCTGTGCCTTTCGGGCAAGAGCCAGCATGGCTCCTTCTCGCCTGACCTTTGCTCGGCATCTCCATTATGAAGCTCACAATGTGCTTGTCTGGGATGGTTTCCAGAAGCTTCATGTGTAGTCCACGCAGCCAGACACTGTCATATGCAGCTGTGAGGTCCAGGAAAATGGTACCGGCCATCTCTGCTGCCTGGAAGCTGTCCTCTATGTCTTGGCACAGGAAGGTCACCTGGTCTGCTGTTGACCTATTGTTTCGAAAGCCAGCTTGTTCTTTAGGCAGCTGGGGGTCAATCACTGGGTTGAGACGAGCCAGGATAAGACGTTCGAGGAGCTTGTATGGAACGCAGACCAATGAGATGGGCCGGTATCCCTTGGGGTCGACGCTTGGCTTGATTGGCTTCGGCAGGGCGATCACCTTGGCACGGCGCCAGATCTTTGGCAGCTTTGAATGTTGGAGACATGTAGAGAGGAAGGAGTGCAGCCAGTTGGTTGCCTTCTAGCCTTGATGTTTAATGTACTCTGGGTGGAGGCTGTCTACACCTGGTGCCTTACTGGTCTTCAGGCGTTGGATGGCCTGTTTGATTTCTGGAGTTGTGAAATCAGTGGATAGGTTGGAATCGCATCCTGGGGCCCTGAACAGCTCATGGACTCTCGCTGCTTGTTCGGAGTAGGTCTTCACATTCATCATCCCAACAGGGAACGGAGGCTTTATGTATACCATGTGGGTTGTTCTTATTGGCGGAGGCCAGCATCATCTTGTCGTAGGCATCGTTTAGGCTGCTGTGGCACGGGTGTGGTAGGCAGCAGCGGCCTTGTTCACTAGTGTTGTGAAGCCTGCCCAGTTTGCTTTGTGGATGTTCCACCTCTTAGCATCCCTCTCTTACACTGGTTGGACCAGGGATGGGATGGCGACGGTCGATAGTGTGACCAGGGGAACATGTCCAGGATGTGTCTAACAGGGAGTGGCTGGTTGTTGTGCCATTTTGCAATTGCCAGATCTGGGTTGGTGGTGCTGTTCCATCGTGCAGAGTAGAAAGTGCACTGCTCCTTCGGATCGTATAGGAGTGTGGCCTCAGCAGTAGAGGCCCAGTCTACCAGGACGTCACCATCAGTGACGTGTGCTGTAGCCCCATTCTGTATGATGGCTATTGAAGGCTCCAGTGTACACGGCAGGGGCTGGGACATCCCAAATATACAAATCTGTTGGCCCGCGACGCCTGAGAGCGGAGAGTCTTCTGGGCCGCTGACTTGTCGTTAACAGACTGCGGTCTCGCCGCTGGACAGACCACCTCCAGTGTTCATTTAGTTAAGAGAAATGAGAAACGAATCGCGTAAATGGGAGCACTTTGTTGCATGATTCAACTCTTCATTTACTCTTCGTTAATGGTATGTCAATTGTTATTGTGTTACTTTAGTGTTACTGTGTTGTGTTAGTTATTCTGAAGATTTTTTGCTGGAGCAGAATATTGTTGTCTCGTTTTGTGTGATAACATGACGTGAAGTGGAAGTCAAAATGCACATGGCCCACTTTTCAGCACGTGTTTGTTAACTGAAAATGTGAGCATTTAAAATGGCTTTTGAAAAAAGGTTTTAGGTGTTTTTCTTACTTTTAGTCTAGTCGACTAATCATTTACAAAAGATATATTTAAAGGTCATGGGAATTTGTCACTAGAACATTAGAACATGCCTGCACTTTAACATCATTTATGCATTTTTTATATTTTAGGACAGGTTGTCAGAGGCTTTAATGACAGGAAGTAGAAATAACATAAAACCTGCACAGTGAAACACCTCCTCACTGACTGCCTCCTACTGCCATTTCATTATTTAGATGCTTCATAAAATGAACCAGTTTAAAAAAAACCTTCTGCCAACACTTATGCTAGCTTCCGTTAGCACTAGCGGGTCAGAGAGAGAGAGACAGTCTGTTGGAGGGTCTGTCCATCATAATCACAGCAGATGACAAGAACGGTTGCCCTGGCAACGACTCCTCGCATCGCAAACGGAGACGGATTTTTGAAACGTGGCGCATGACAGTCTTTTTTAAAATGCCAGATTTTCCGGACAGCGTTGTAGGTGCCTGTCGCCACGGCAACACAGACACAAGCTCTGAGAGAGATGGAAGTACAGAGGAGAGGACCAGAGTGGAAAACAGAGATAAGAAGAGAAAAAACGAGAGGAGCTGATGTGAGGGGGGAGAAGAGGATGTACGTAAAGGGTAAAGGGGCATTTAGCAGATGCTTTTGTACAGAAGCGCCTTACAATCAGTACATTTGTGGGGTTCGGCATGTGGACAGTTGGAGGATGGGGATCAAGGGGATCGAACCACCGACCCTACGGTTAGTGGACGACCCGCTCTGTCCACCCGCTTTACCCACTGAGCTACTGCCGCCCCGGATGTGACAACAGAGAAGAGGATGTGAGATGAGGGAAGCCCAGAGAGAATCACATACTATGGTCGACAGGATTCATGTTACCACTCTACCATCTCTCTCTCTTTCCATCACATGCTGTGCATCTCTCACCTCCCAGTGCCCTATCACGCCCCCCCCCCTCCCCTCTCGCCTCTCTCCTCTGGGAGCAGCTGAGCCAACCAATTAAAGACCCTCCAGAGCTCTCAGGAGATGGAAGCACTCGTGTTGTTGTGGTGAAGGCTCATTCCTTTAACCGGTCACGGTGCTTGGCCACTTACTGGCTTGGTGATCTACTAGCTGACCGACTGACTGGCTGGCTCCATGCAAGTGGAGGTAGCTGAGGTTCATGAGGTAGCTGAAGTTCATGAGGTAGCTGAGCTTAATGAAGCAGCTGAGGTTCATGAGGTAGCTGAGTTTCATGAGGCAGCTGAGGTTCATGAGGTAGCTATGGTTCATGAGGTAGCTGAGCTTCATGAGGTAGCTGAGGTTCATGAGGTAGCTGAGGTTCATGAGGTAGCTGAGCTTCATGAGGTAGCTGAGGTTCATGAGGTAGCTGAGGTTCATGAGGTAGCTGAGCTTCATGAGGCAGCTGAGGTTCATGAGGTAGCTGAGGTTCATGAGGTAGCTGAGCTTCATGAAGCAGCTGAGGTTCATGAGGTAGCTGAGGTTCATGAGGTAGCTGAGCTTCATGAAGCAGCTGAGGTTCATGAGGTAGCTGAGGTTTATGAGGTAGCTGAGGTTCATGCAAAGGACTCACAGTTCGTCGTGTTTCTCTGAGACGAGCACGGCACAGCACGACAGGTGCACTCACAAAATGATACAAGAAGATGGACAGACAGACAGGCGGGACAGACGGACAGAAGGACATAACAAAGCATGAGGAGTGACCTGAGGACCAAGGAGGAGGTGTAAGAGGTGGTGAGGTATAGGAGTGAGGGAGGTGTAGGAGAACAGAGAGATCACACAGAGTGACAGATGTGTTGTCAGCAACTGTTTTGCTGTTTTGGAATCACAACAATTCATGCCTGCTCACCAAGAACTAGAGAGCTGTTGTCTGGAAAGTTCTCAGGCGTTTTTGGTGAACATTCGAGATTTAGGAGCTGAATTCCTGGTAATTTGTGGATTGAACAATTGCATTTTAGCTTGTCAGAGAGCAATTTAACGTCATCCAGACCAAAAGTGTTTGGGTGACCAGATAAACAAGCCAAACATGGGATGCAATAACAACGAAATAGGTGACAGCGTTATGTAATCAACTTGGTAACCAGTAATTGATGGAGTTGATGAAAGATAAATAGGAATAAAATAATGGGGTCCCAGCAGACCTTGAGTTGACCTTTAACTGAGCTAAACAAAGCCATTCATGTAATGCTATACAATCAATCAAAATTATCAACATGATCAAATCCATACGCAATAAGCTGATTATTGATTTGAGTTGTTCGAGGGAAACACATTGACATATTCTGCAACAACACACACACACAGTAGGCAAAAATGTCGAAATGTCCAAACTGTCTGAACATCAGGGATACATCAACACACACACGCAATCTTCACACCCTACCCACAGCCCCTCCCCCCCTCCCCCACACACACACTCCAACACACACATCCACGCACAAAGTCATCCAATTGCTCTCACCTCTGACGGTTGCTTAGCAACAGCACACATCCAAAGATTGTTTACAAAGCCGGGGGGGGGGGGGTCTTCTCTGATGGGAGACGACCTCTCTCTCCGTGTGGCTGCACGTGGTTAAGAGCTTTAACTCACATGACGGCGTTGATTCCAGACAGCTGCTGGAACATCTGCAGACCGCAGCCCACCAGCAGAGCGCGGCGAGCCGGGGGGTAAGTCATCATCCTCCACAGCACGGGACCCTCTGGAACACACACACACACACACACACACACACACACACACGGATATACAAACCCTGTGCAAAATTACGCACACATACAAACAAGGTGCGAGAGTAGACACACTCAGAACACAGCACTGGGCCCGGTGGGCCAGCGCAGCCAGGACAGAAACAGAGGTGAACAAACTACATCCGGGCTTCGTTTTGTATTCTGCACACACAAATAATGTTGTAGTCTAACGCGGAAATGACCAATTACTCAAATGCACATCTCTAGTTAGCATCAAAATGTCAGCGTTTTCATTGGCCGTTGGTAGCTGCTGTATTGGGAGGAAGTGATGCATTCATGACTGACAACATTTCCATGGTGCTAACCTGGTGAAATACGATTGGTTGTTCCCCAAGGAACAGAACAGTGGACTGTTATTGGATTTGCCAATAGGAAACCAGCCTGGCCTGAGCCACTGAGAGAATGGTGAAGATCTAATGAAAGCTAACAGAGATAAAGAGAAGCACACACACACACACACACACACACACACACACACACACACACACACACTAGGAATAGCTTGATTTCCACTATTAAGCTAATCAGTTGAAAGCTGCTCTGAGCTAGCAAGACATCAACAACCAACCAGTCTGTTGAACTCCCTAGAGAGCATGAAGATGAAGAGGAGAGAGGAGGGGAAGATGGATAGAAGGGGAGGCGAGAGATTGAGAGAGATGAAGTGGTTGGCTATTTAGAGGGCAAAAGATAGACGACACAGAGAGAGAGAGAGAGAGAGAGAGAGAGAGAGGGAGAGAGAGAGAGAGAGAGAGAGAGAACACAGTGTTCCCAGAATGGCTTTTACCAATTAACCATCTGTCTAAGAGTCTTATGCTCTTTTAGCCCAAGCAACTTGGAAGCATTTGCTCATTT
>OMKI01057689.1:0-10499 GCA_900302315.1 Phycis blennoides | reverse complement strand
ACAACGCGAGGGCCAGACTACGCTCGTCCCCCCAACAGACGCCTCACCGGACACTAAACCGGACGCTATCGTCACCGTTTCGTCTCGAGGCTTTCCTCGCCGGTCGTTCGCTGCCTCGTTGTGTCCTGCCGACCAGGTGGGGCCACGGGGGGCGCGTGCGTGACGCGTCGTCATGGCGACGGCGCTGCGCTCCGTGTGGAGGTAGAGGGTGTTCATGAGATGAACGGTCTCTCTCTCTCTCTCGTTAGCCAACTTAGCCGTTAGTTATTTAGCAACAACAAAACATTTTGGCGGCTGAGTGGAACCGCAAGACGATCACGACTCCCGTTTTAACCGGACTATATTCTGCTGTTCCGAGCCGCCCGCGATCCACTAGGGAGCGGGAAGTTTTAATTCTGCTGGCTGAGGCTAACTCCGGCACGTGGCGCTCCAAAGCTTCGGCTTCATTGTAATTTAGCTGAATCACTTTTTTGAAGTCTGCGTTGGGCTTGCGTGTGCAGCCTGGGGTGAAATAACCCCAGAGGTGTCCAGTGGGTTCCCCGCTCGACCGCGAGCAGGATGGTGTTCTGTGTGAAACTCCCGTTCTTTCATCGGACTCATTGATGTCTCGTCTTTAGCAGCGCTCTCCTTCCTGGGTAGCTCCACGCCGGAGACGCGCTGAAAACACCGACATTATTTCAGCTTTCTTGTTCTTTCAATTATTTATCCCTCGCCTTTGCTTCGCGTTTATTTTTCTTTGTGCAAAAAATATTACTTTCCCACAAGACATCACCCAATTCTCTGAGACAAGGTTGTTTGGTGTGTGTGGAGTGTGTGTGTGTGTGTGTGTGTGTGTGTGTGTGTGTGTGTGTGTGTGTGTGTGTGTGTGTACCTTCTCATGCTTCTGTATACAGTACTGTTTATGTTCATATTGCAGTGTCTGAACCCTTGTTTCCCACAGGAGGCTAACTGGAAAAATCTCCCTCAGCCAATAGTATGTTGTAAATCAGGAATGCATTATAAATGTGTCACATGTCCGCATAACAGATTTGAGCAGTAACAGCATTCAGGAGGTGTAATTGTGGTCATGAAAATATGTTTTCATATAGATTTTGTCATCAAGTCAACCGTGATAATGGATATTTAGTGTTAGGGACATGTTTCTGTTACGGCATGTCATTCTCAACATTTAGAAATGTTAAACTATATCCTTTGTCTTCAAAGATGATGGCATATACAGTATAAACTGCACACACCCTGGGATGGAGATCAAGTTAAGTAAATGACTAAAATTGCATCTTTGATTCTTTCCTCACAGGAAAAGAACAATGTTTTTTAATAGGCCTTTTTAAAGCCCAAAATTTGCATTTTCAACACTACCACTTTTTAAATTAGAGGACTGAACTATTTATAATTTGTCACTTAGGAGACGCTTCACTCAGACTTTTCTTCAAGATACTCATTGTTAATTATTCAATATTATACATGAGTTGATGGAGGGCGGTGAGACCTCTTTCACAAGGGATTCAAACCGTCAACCGCTAGACTATACGACCCGGCCAAAGCATGAGCGAACATTTAAAGAGGCCAAACACACTGGAACAGTGTCGATTTTACTTCAAATAGCGTTCAAGAAAGTCAAACTCCATACCCCTCATGCCTTATTGCAATCGATATTTTCAGGAAAAGTAAGGACAAACAAGAGGAATGCGATGCAGAGCGTGAGCCCTCCCAGCATCAGCAGAACGGTGAAGAACTCGTGGATGGATTCTGGCGGACCTGCAGCAAGAGTGGATTAGCGGGACGTGAATGGCTGAGCTGGCTGGCCACAGCACGCTCATTGAAATTCATACCTGAATAGCATGCTGTATTGACATGTACGTTGCTGACAGGAACTCGGGCGCCTTACTTATCCTGGTGGGAGCTAGAGCTTTCTGTGCTGGTCTCCTTCTCGTTGTGGTTGGTGCTGTGCAACGCCTCCCGGCTGTTGATGAAGTTGACCGAATAAGGCATTTTAAATGAATCCTCGGCAACTATCTCATGCATCTCGTGCGCTCACCAAACCAGACACAAATGTATATTTCAGGGTTTGTGGGGATACAATTTCCTATCAAAAGCCCCATTTCTCTGTGGATCAGGTCCCAGATGTGTGAGGTTCCTGGACGTCTCCTGGAATGTGCCCCCTAAGGGGATTGTGTACAGCTGGGGCCGGCGACTCACCGCTGAGGAGACTGGAACTCCATGTGTGTATGCCAAAATTCAAGGTCAATGTCCCATTCATCTCAAAACAAATCAAGGACTTTGACACACGGACAGAAACACATGCATGTCTATGGACGAAAGAAAGGACACAAGCATTCACACCGAAACAAATATATGGAACAAAACTAAGGAATGAATGGGCGGCACGTGATTAAACATACCTTTTTAAGGAGACGTAGTGCGAGACCACAAAGTAAAGCTGTAAGTGTAGTATCACACCCAAGTGGAGGGCAAGCTGAAGGGAGGCTGAACACTGAAACAGGTAAAAGGCAAATCACATGCAAATCCCAGCAAAATGACCAACAATGACTTTTACTACCTCAGGCACCCAAAGGCCCGAAATAAAGCCCGAAAGCAAAGGCCAGATCTTGAGAGGGGTCAGGTGGGGAAGGCGGGGTGCTCAGGGTGGAGGACAAAAGAAGTACCCAGAAGGAACACTCCAGGTATAATTGGATGAACACTTACTGATTAAATATGGGACATGACAGGGTACTCCTGGAAATGACAGCTCTCCCCCTCTTAGTTCTTTAACCCTCCTCTCCTCTTTAATGGGGCTCTCTAATCCATACGCCTTACTCAGTATGCAACTGGCACACACACACACACACACACACACACACACACACACACAAGCATGTTTCAACCCAGCTTGTTTAGAGGTGGTTTTATAAGATAAGAAAATTGTGAGATAGGGAAATGGCCCCTGATTTTTTTTTTATTTTACAAAAGCACTGTTGAGCTCTATTGGTGAAAGTATCTGTTGATCTGGCTTGGTTACATTTAATAACATTTCAAATGATTTATTATGAGATAATTGTAGCTGACACAAACACAGAAAGGAAAATCATAATTGCGTCATCTGTTTTGAAAAGGTTGTCCCTGGCAATCCAAATTTGTACTCATGGGTTTTGCTCAATTGCTTTGTGTACTTCAAACTGCTCTCTTGCAGTGTGCTCAATGCAAAAAAACAACATCATTTTCTCCTCAGTGTTACTCAGAGGACAAATCCCCTCCCATGTGGCTGTTATCCAAAGGCAACATTTTCTCTATATCAGAAGACGGTTCTTCTTTCTGGTTTCCTCTCTGTGGCAGGAAATCTCTCGCTGCCACATGTATCGGCAATCCATTGGGCAAAGTGGGTCTCTACTCTATTACAAGGTCTCACCGTGATGTAGATGGTTATGTATATATGGAGTACACACGCGGAGAACCATTTGGTTTTACTCATTTTGTTCCTGTTATTCTTTACTCAATAATCTGAATCTGTCTTATTCCAGGGAACGTGATGGTTTGATGCAGATGTCTTCTGAAATATTGACCCTTTGTACTGACCATGTCTGTCTGCCTCTATACTACCCTCTCTCTGGTGGTTCCCTAAGGTGCCTTTTTCCCTACAGTGATGTGTGTCGGCAGCTGGCTTTGGTTTCTCTGTGGCCTCCATGGGTTGGTCAGAGGAGAAGCGGGGCCCTGCAAGCTGATGGCCGGACCCATCTCAGGAAGTGTTTATCAGAAAGGAGATATAGTGATCGGAGGTCTGTTTCCTGTTCACGTGAAGGCACCAGAGCCTGAGACGGAGTTTCGGGATATCCGGGTGAATGGGACCTGCTCTCTGTAAGTGGACTGCTGAGGGTTAAAATCAAGTGAAAAAAAAAAGTATTTGTAATTGTCACTGTTGTCAGACATTTTACATCTATGTCTCTGTTATTTCCAGTCCAACTGTCCTTTTGTCCTTGTCCTATCTTCAGTTTTAACCAGCGAGCATACCGCTGGCTGCGCACAATGGTTTTTGCAGTGGAGGAGATTAACAGTAACCCTCACCTCCTCCCCAACCTGACGCTGGGCTACCTGGCAGCAGATACCTGCCTGGCTGAGAGCACCACGCTCTCTACAGCCATGACCATGGTGACCGGCCTTCAGGTTTCTCAAGCAGGCGATGGATGTCAATCTGCCCCTGCAGTCCCAGTTATCATTGGGGATGTAAGGTCCTCCTCCTCCATGGTTATTGCAGACACCCTTGGGGTGTTTGATATACCAATGGTGGGGAGAACTAAAATAACATAATCACATTGAGGACACTTACAGTGGGTTGTAAAACTCAGAGAATCTCAATGTTAAACCCTCTCTCTACTTGTGTTGTTTCCCCCAGGTGAGCTACTTGGCCTCTTGTGTGTGTTTAAGTAACCGTCTGAAGTACCCGCGCTTCTTCCGCACAATGCCCAGCGATGCCTTGCAAGCCCAGGCAATGGCCAAGCTGTTGCAACTGCTAGGCTGGTCCTGGGTGGGCCTCGTCTCTGCGGACGATGATTATGGCAGGTTTGCCATTCAGATCCTAAAGGAGGAGCTCAGGGGAACCGGAGTATGTGTTGCCTACGACAAAGTTGTTCCAAGGGTAAAGGCCTGCTGCGGTTGTACGCGTCAGTTCCTATATCCTTAATCTACCACTGAGTCAGAGCTTATAGCCCCCATATGTACTACTCTAACCAGAACCCTCTTAGTAATGCTTTTGGAGAACGCATTTCCCTCTGACTCATGGTGTTTTGTATTTGTATGTAGGGGTATGCAAATGAGGAAATGATAGAAATGGTTGAGACTATTAAGAAGTCCTCTGCAAAAGTGGTGGTGACCTTTGTCATTGACCAGGATGCAAAGGTCAGCATGCTGCAATGTATAGTACAATGTACTGTATCCAGTGTTTTGTTGGTTTCGAGATTATACTTGTACACACACAATGTGCGTGTGTGTACAAGTGCGGCATGGACTCATTTCTCTCTGTCCTTAGGCCTTGCTGGAAGAGGTGGTTCGCCAGAACATAACAGATAAACAGTGGCTTGCTAACGATGCCTGGGTCACATACGCCACCCTCTCTGTTCCTGAAAACATTCCCTCCTTAGCTGGAACCCTGGGGTTAGCCCTGCGTAAGGCCAGCATCCCGAACCTAGGGTCTTTTCTGACCCGGATACATCCTGCCACGTTCTCACTCGACCCTGACCCGTTCAAGCGACAGCTGTGGGAGGCACTGTTTGGATGTTCACTGAGTGTTACATTTGGACAGCATACGTCAGAAAAACCCTGTTCGGGTTCTGAAGAGATAGGTGAGCCAAAACAGTTGCAAGAAAGAAGAGGGTGCGATAGTTATTTTCTCCCGTACTCTGCCTATGTTTCTCTCACATCTATTTTATCTTCTACCCTCAGCTGTGGGGGGGAGCACATATGCAGATGTGTCCCAGCTCAGAGCCACATACAAAGTCTATAAGGCTGTCTACGCTATTGCTCATGCTATACAGGATATGCTGGCCTGTTCGCCTGGAAAAGGTCCCTTAAGTAATGGCCAGTGTCCTGATGTCCACAAACTGCATCCCTCTGAGGTACTGATGTTTTACATGTGAGATGCAACATGTACATTTATTGTTTGGATTTAGCATTCACCTTGCTACTTTAAGGACAATACCATATTCTCTAAATCAAACTGAAATTCTGAAGCTGAAATTCTTTGTCAGCTTTCTCTCTACCTCCGAAGGGTGAACTTCACCACACCAGTGGGGGAACAGTTATACTTTGATGAAAACGGAGACCCGCCTGCCTCATATGACATTCTTAACTGGCATGTGACACCTCAGGGGAAAGTGGAGTTCGTCAACATCGGCCATTTTGTGTCCTCACAAGGCTCGGGTGGTCAGTTTCACATCGACATGGACAGGGTTCTGTGGGGTGGAGGACAGGGAGATAAGGTGTGTGTGCGTATGTTTTTTTTTTTCTTCTTGCCTGATAATAACTGATTTGACAGCGCTTGAAAGTACATGTACAAAATGTAACGTGATCAGACACTTCGCTTTAAAAAAAAAACCACGTAGGTACCAGTGTCTATATGCAGCACACCTTGTGCTGCAGGTACAAGGAAGGCTGTGCAGAAAGGCAGACCGGAGTGCTGTTTTGACTGTGTGCCGTGTCCCGGGGGTGAAATCAGCAATGAAACAGGTACTGCAGAGAAACAACAAACAGTGCTGCTTTGACAATATCATTTTTTTTCATGACTCTTTGTAGGTACCTAATTCATGTATAATTGTACCTTCTACATCTCCTCCACCTCTAGGATCAATTGATTGCATTAGGTGTCCCGAGAGATTTTGGTCCAATTCAGATAATACTGTCTGCCTGCCCCAGCAGGTTGACTTTCTCTCCCATAATGATATTATGGGTATAATCCTCTCTATCATTTCTGTTGCTGGGGCAGCATTGACTGCTGCCACGTTCACTACCTTCTTCTGGTACCGGCACACACCATTAGTAAGGAGTGAACTATTCATAAATTCTCCCTTACAGCCTTGACATATCTATATTTGACCAAAATATAATCTCATAAAAGTGATGTATACAACAAGGTAGTACACCTTACAAATGTTACATCTATGTCCTCGTTTAAGGTACGCGCCAACAACTCTGAAGTCAGCTTCATGCTGCTGGTGTCACTCAAGCTGTGCTTCTTGTGTGCCCTGGCCTTCATTGGACGTCCAGTGGCATGGTCCTGTGCGCTCAGACACACACTGTTTGGGATCAGCTTTGTGCTGTGCATCTCCTGCCTGCTCAGCCGTACTGTGGTGGTCTTGGTGGCCTTCCGCTCCACCCTACCTGGGGAAAACCTCATGCACTATTTTGGTCCGGCCCAACAAAGACTTGGCATCTCTGTCTGCACCCTGGTTCAGGTGATTCTGTTGCTAAAGTCATATTCATATAGACCAACAACTTTAAAGAACGCATACAATGTTTTAGACCTATTGTCTTCAAATTCTTGATTGTATAGGTGTTGATATGTGTGCTGTGGCTGGTCCTGGCCCCACCACAGCCTGCAGAGAGAGGTGTTCGGGAGAATCGAGGACCCAAGATAGTCCTTGAGTGTGACGTGGGCTCTGTGGTGGGCTTTGCCCTTGTGCTGGGCTACATCGGCCTGCTGGCTAGCCTCTGTCTCCTACTTGCTTTCCTGGCTAGGAAGCTACCTGATAACTTCAATGAGGCCAAGTTCATCACCTTCAGCATGCTGATCTTCTGTGCTGTCTGGGTGGCCTTTGTCCCAGCCTACATCAGCTCTCCAGGGAAGTACACTGTAGCTGTGGAGATCTTTGCCATCCTGGCTTCAAGTTATGGTCTGCTGCTGTGCATCTTTGCTCCAAAGTGCTTCATCCTCCTTTTAAGGCCCGAGAGAAACACCAAGAAACACCTGATGGCCAGATGAAAACCAACAAAACCATGAAACAGAATTAAAATGAAATGTATAAAGTATATCATGAAAATCTGGTTTAAGTTTAGGGTCGGTTTTAGGGATATACTTGATGAAACTGATATTAAACTGTGTTATGTATTTTACCTTCATGTGAATTTGTAAGATTAATTTACAAATGTTAATACATTAAAATAATGAAATGGAAATAAGCTGTGTTTCTTTTTTTTTTTTTAAACAAGTAAGCATGTATATAAATAAGTTCATCTCACTTTACACTGTAAGCAACATTTCATTGATTTATTTTAATTAATTAATTTGTTTTCATGAGGGTATTTTGCCTTTGTGTAAATTGCAAATAGTACCAATCATCAGTGTCATTAAAAGTGTAAAATCTAGCTGCATCTTTCATCTTTGTTGACAAAGTTGAAAAATGAAATGGAAATGAAATGGAAATATAAGTTGTGTTTTTGCTGTGCATCTTTGCTTTGAAGTGCTTCATCCTCCTTCTATGGCCTGAGAGAAACACCAAGAAACACCCGATGGCCAGATAGAAGACACCTTACTGAATGAAATACATGATTAAATTGAAGTGTTGATTTGTTTTGTAGTTTAATTTGGTTCAAATTAATCAAAATACTGTTCAGTAAAGTATATTGACTTTTTCAAGAAATTAATCAAGCACATATAGATCTATTTTGGTCGATCTACAAGGTTGGCAGTTCACGTCATGTTTGAAGTAGGCTGAGTCAATTGAATGTTGCTTAGCATATCTGAGTCACAAAAGCAGCTGGACGGCAACTGTTTTAGTCTCCCTGCACCAAGCGTCTGTGAGAGTTTGTTAAACTTGCAGTAGGCAATCTTTTCACTGCAGTACTTTTCTTCAAAATTGGATGTTCTCATCTTTTTCCTGTACAGATAAATTGTATTGAGAGAAAAAAAAAAGCCTGGGTCCATTGAGCCGCAGATGGACAGGTTTCTTTCTTTAGAAACGTTCAATACTTTAAATAAGTCCGAAAAGTAATGCCTGCAATACAAAAAATATAAAACAAAATGTTGTTCTTCTCAACTTGGTATTCTCCTTCTGCACATTATTTTCACTATTGTGTCCAAATAATCCCTAGGGTCTTATGTCCCTACTGTGAGCCTCACCAACAACAATAATCTCATTGTCAATTATGGAGAGCTATTCTATGTTTTATTTTGCCATTCTTATTGAAAAGGTTTTTTTTCATAAAGAACGACCAGACAGAGTACATTGAATAGGTTTGGCGGCAAATGAGCTGCTGGGACATAACCACATAATATCTGAAGAACCTCACACTAATTCCTCTCATTATATTGATATGAACATCATTGTTATTCTAGGCACCAAGTGTTCCTAAATCCCTAGAATAATTTGACAGTCACATGACTGGAATGAAACTAAATTAAGGGGACGCTGATATGCAGCTTGATACATTTCAAAATTAATCCTCATCTAACACTAAGGGAAAGTGAGGAAAGAGAAACATATTTGGCAAGGGCATTTATTGTTTGATCATAGTTATTGGTTTATTGATCATCAATTTTGATAAAATGCCCACAAGTACAGCACATATCCAGCAGACTGTATTTCTTTAATTAATAGAATGGCTTCTAATTGTGATGTAACATTGAGCTCACACCAACTGTCTACACTTAATGACTGCAGAAATTATAAATAGTAAGAAAAGTTAAATAAATAGCTTTCCGTGAAGCACTGAAGCCAGCAGTGAAGCATCCCATTCCCCCCAAAATGGGGAAATGGGACTAAATCATTGCACACTAGTCTTTGACATCAGATGCTTTCGAGAGTTCTTTTCTGGCTTCAGCAAGATTATGTAACATTTGGGAGCAAAGATACAGGCTAACAGACCATAACTAGAAGCCAGGATGGCAAAGATCTCCACAGCCACGGCATACTTCCCAGGAGAGCTGATGTAGGCTGGGATGAAGGCCACCCAGACAGCACAGAAGATCAGCATGCTGAAGGTGATGAACTTGGCCTCATTGAAGTTGTCTGGTAACTTCCTGGCTAGGAAGGCCAACAAGAGGCAGAGGCAGGCCAGCAGGCCAATGTAACCAAGAACCAGAGCAAATCCTAGAGCTGAACCCTCATCACATAAGAGGATAACGATAGCACTCTCTCTTGGCATCAGTTTTTGTGGAGTAGGAGGAGCCACGGTCAACCATATTGCACAGATTATTACCTGTATGGATAGAAAAGTGTTTTATAATACAATACTTGATGTTTCCATTGTACATACCTATTACCTGATATGCATGCATTGCTTGCATATCAACAAAGACATATATAATTCTTACCTGGACCAAGGTGCTCAGGGTAATGAAGGCTCTTTGCTGTACTGGTCCAAAACATTTCATAACATTGCTGCCCGGAAGTGTAGCCTTAAAGGCCATCAACACCACTATAGTTTTCCCCAGAACACAAGAGATACAGAGGACAAAGGTGATCCCAAAAGCTGTGTGGCGAAGCATACAGGACCAGTCTGAGGGACGGCCGATGAAGGTCAGAGAACACAGGAAACACAGAGTCAAGGAGAAGAGCAGCAGGAAGCTCAGCTCAGAGTTGTTAGCTCTAACTATTGGAGTAGATATGTGACAAGAGAATATAAAGATAACCCCACAAGTGCATAAGGAGCCAAGCAGGGCAATAGATATTAGTATTATGCTCATGGTGTCGCTGAAGGACAGGAAGTCCACTTCTTTGGGAAAGCATGCTGTTCTCTCAACATTGGACCAGAACAGTGGTAAGCAGCGCACACACTCTATGGAATCTGATGAAAAGGTAAAGATAGCTTTAGTTTCTATGGCCTTTGCATGTAATGTTTCAAGAAGGTCACTGTTTTAATTTATACGGAGACTTACTGGTCTGATTGCTAATCTCCCCAGCTCTACAGACCACACAGTCATGGCAGCATATAGGAAAGTTTGGTCGGATGGCTTTTCTGGTGCCTGGGGGACAAGGACTGCTGCATACTGACTGGGGAACCTGGGGTATAAT
>OMKI01057688.1:0-10856 GCA_900302315.1 Phycis blennoides | reverse complement strand
ATACAGTAAGAAAGTCACCAGAACAAGTTTCAAGCATAACCATTGCTAGTATACAACATCTCTGACTAAGTGCCAAGTTACAAAGAGTGATTAAACTGCCAAGACGTACAACAAATAAGAGCATGAGGGTAGGGTTATGCAGGGTTCAGGTGAACTCTGAACAAGTGGGTCTTCCGGAAGATTGGCAGGGAGCTCGTTCCACCACTGCGGTGCCAGAACGGAGAAGAGTTGTAATTTCACCGTCCGACCTTTTCCTCCTCTTAGTGATGGAGGTACCAGTCGACCAGCTGAGGTAGTTGAGCGGAGCACTCGAGCAGGGGTGTGGGGTTTGACTAATACCACTCTGTGATATAACTTATTATACCAAAGGTAATTCTGACCAAGCAACCTGATTGGTGAACTAGAGCAGTGTTTTTCAGCCTCTGCAGGTAGTACATGGGATTTTGTTCTTGAAAAGTCTAATTTTTTCCATTTGTTATTTATGTTAATTATGTTGTTAGTTATGTGAATTTGTGTCAGCGTTGCTGACCCTCTCTTTCCACTGTTTCACACAGGCCATAGCCTTCTTGCACTAATAATTGTGTATAAATGGGGCGCTAGTGCTCTTTGTCAGGCACTGCATATGCATTTCTGTATTTTTTACCATACGCATATGAGGTGGCCCGCAGAAGTTTTTGATTACAATTTAGTGGTACTCCTAAAGTCAATGGTTCAGAATCACAGAACTAGAACTTAAGAACATAATCAGTTCACTGCACCTTATATATATATATAATTATTATCATTATTATTTTTTTTTGTATATATATATATTTCTTTTTATATTTTTACTTTGCACTACAATTTATTTATACATTTTTATACATGTTTTATATTGCATTTTATTCTTTAATTCTTTGTGTTGTTACTGTGTGTAATGCTGCTGCTACACTGCAATTTCCCAGCCTGGGATCAATAAAGTATATCTATCTATCTATCTATCAATTGAGCATGACAGCATTCCGAGAAGCACTCGAAAAAAAAAAAGCCTCATCACTATGAAAATGATTCTGCCATTAATTCAACCCATAACATAGTGCTACAAGCTGAAAAATGCATGGGATGCAGTTTCAATTTCAGGGATGCAGCTGTAAATACCATGTAGATACCAAGTTAAGCACAATTGCTTGAGGTCTTTAGAAACCAGCAGCAGAAACCATCCACATTTGACACATTAAGGGCGGGAATTGTATCGGCCAAAACTAATTGATTTTAAATCCTCAATATTCAATTGAGGATTTAACCCTCAATTAAATCCTCAATCCTCAATATTTTTCATGAAAGAAAACTAGGTAACTCTCAAAATACATTATATGCAGAGCAGTGTCACCTTGAACAAGATTGAGCTAGTAACACGTTTTTGTATTTATATGTGTGGTAGTTATTCAGTTTGGAAATCACACAGGCTGGCCGACTCGACAACAGGGACTAGAAAGCATCTTCATTGTTCAGACATTAGTAAGGTTCCCCCCTCTGGCTGAAGTAGTATACTACCATTTGTGTTGCATTGGAGTCTACAGTACGGACGTGACTTGTTCTGTAAACTGAAGAAACGCTGGCACCACTGAAACTACCATTGACTGCCCAGATTTTTTTTTACAGTTTACCATTTTTGTTTTTAGTGATGAACAAGATGACCCAAGATGACCCAATTATATGTGGTACAATTATGTAGGGTAAGTATAATCTAACTCCAATTAAAAACTATTTAAAACTTCCAAGTAAAGATGGTTTATCCTTCTACAGTAAATAGCTAATCAAAGTAGTTTTCAATCCATGCTGCAAATGCCTCTTTGAGTTAAATTATGTATTTTAGTATTGGGTATAATGCATGAGCTTGGCAAACATTTTTTATAGCCATATATGTACATATTCTGTGTTTTGTTGTACTTCTGTCTTGTGCTGTTCTTACCATTATTTAACCAATTCTTGAATCCAAAGCGACTTACAATAAGTAGCCTACATTTGTCAACAAAAAGTGAAACAAGAATATATCACAGTCAAGTGAGTGTGATGAGTGAAATGCGACATCTTACAGGAACCTGGGTGTTCACTTGAACAATAAACTGGACTGGACGCATAACTGCTGCACTTTATAAGAAGGGCCAGAGCAGACTCTGTCTGCTGAGGAAGCTCAGGTCCATTGGAGGGCAGGGACCACTGCTGTCTTTCTATGACTGTGTGGTGGCATCAGCCCTTTTTTATGGAGTAGTCTGCTGGAGCAGGAGCAGCAGCATCTCTGCTACTGACAGGAAGAGACTGGACAAGCTGATCAAGAAGGCCAGCTCTATCCTGGGCTGCCCACTCGACTCAGTGCAGGTGGTGGGAGAGAGGAGGGTGATGACAAAGCTGTCATCACTGCTGGTGAAGGACTCCCACCCCCTGCAGGTCACTCGTACATCTCTGGGCAGCTCCTTCAGTGGCAGACTGTTGCACCCCAAGTGTGTGAAGGAGAGGGCAATAGGCAGGTCCTTCCTTCCTGCCGCAGTCAGACTATTCAATCAGCACTGCTCACGATCAAACTGGACATTACACCCTTCATCTAATTTGAGTCCACTGTACAATTGTATTTATTTACATTTATTTATTTATATTTATAGAGCAATATGTCTTCTTCAGTGCCATATTTTCATACCTCCTTGTTTTTCTGTTTTTCTTTTATTTTATTTCCTTTTATCTCTTTATCATATTCTGTATTTTTAACTGTTCTATTTTTCTTTACCTAATACTGCTGTACAGTAAATTTCTCCATAGTGGCACGAATAAAGGGTTTTCTATTCTATTCTATTCTATTCTAACAAAGTATACATAGCAAAAAAGTACATGTATAGAGGAAGTCTGGTTTGTATCCTGTGTTATTTTTAGAATTAATTGAGTTATTATTTTAACTTTTCAAATACTTGGGTTAGGTTTCAGCAACACAACTACTTGGATAGGTTTAGGATTGGGGTAAGGCAGAAAAGCCTTACCATTTGAGCCTGACTTAAAATTAACAATTGCCATTTTGGTTACCAAAAAAGTATAGTTCATCAAACAATTTCAAGAAGAAAGTAGTGAGAAGTATGAATAACTAATAGTCAATTAATTAACACGCAGGACAAGATGTTACTATCCCTTGCCGTCATCCAAGGTAAACACATGTAAAAAGCCAGCTCAGATCAGACCAAACACAGGCTACGCCATCATAAATCTATGGAGTCATTCGGTGGCACCATTCACTCATTACCTAGCCTAGCCAACAACGGTATGCAGCGTCATTGGGGTTTTCAAGTGGGCACCTTCCTTCACCGGTGTTTCGTTAAGTTAGTCCCACGACACCTCAAGAAGGCTTAACTGTGTATTCCAGCATCCTGGAAACACCCTCTATGCCACAACCTCACGATAAAATAAACCAGCTTCAGCGCTTTGGACCACAGTAGCATGTTTGGTCGTAACCTAGTGCTAACTATTTCTGCCAGCACGGTTAGCTGCTCACCTAAGTCTACCTTCATTTTCCAGTCTCCGCCCATTCCCAGCTGTCCTGGGAATGTGTGGAGGACTGGGTGCACGCTTCCTTAATGCAGCTTCTCCCTCATGTATAAATGCCACATCATTACATACATGTACATACTTACCTTGATTGCGACCAGCTAAGGAGTTTACTTCTAGCAGTTTTTCCTCAACTGCAGCTGCCAAACATTTCAGAATCAGAATCAGAATCAGAAATACTTTATTGTCCCCGGGGGGAAATTGCCTGCACAGCAGCTGCTCGCAATACAAGTACAGACACTACTTATAGACACTTAAATATACATATGTAAAATACAGAAAGTTCCAAATATATAATATATAACTACAATAAAAACTATAATAAAACTATAAAAACTATAAAACTAACTAACTATTACTATATGACGTGTGTTAAACACTTTTTCACACAATTTCACACAATTTCAACACCTGTTTGTGACGCCAAGTGTATCGCCCTTGGGAAAGACTAACTTAACAACCCGACAGTATATGCCTAAGCGTACCTGCACTGGAACACAACAGGCAGGCAGCATCCTCACCCAACCACTGACTATGATTTTGGGGAGATGGTAGCACATCATAAGTAGCCCCTATCAAAAAATTCTGCTTGCCTCCATGCTCCACAGATCCTTCCACTTCAACCTTCTCTTCTCTACACTCTCCCAATTCACCCACTGCCCTTGCTTTGCCTGTGACACTGCCTTTGTACATCTTACCATCTCCTCCTGTCGATATATTTCTTCGACTACCAGCTTTCTCTGTTCTACTGCCGTAGCCTTACTCCACACAGGATTTCCTGCACACAGCCCTAGACCACCACGCCCATGCTGAACCTGGCCAACGATGTCCCTGTGTCTAAGGGCTGCCTGTGCTTGCTGCACTGCCTCTTTTGGCTTCCACTTCCTTCCAGTTTTAACCGTGGGCACTGCACCTCTAACCACTGGATCCTTTGACTGAGTTAGAGTCATTTCCAGTCTAACCTTAGCACACTTGTATTCCTCTGTCAGACTAGATACCGACAACTCTAACATGCCCTTTCCATTTTTCATTTCATTGACTGAATGACTACAGACCGGTTGCCCTGACCTCTGTGGTCATGAAGTCATTTGAGCGCCTTGCCCTGTCCCATTTCAAAGCCATCACTGACCCACTCCTGGACCCCCTGCAGTTTGCCTACAGAGCCAATGGGTCTGTAGATGATGCAGTAAACATGGCCCTGCACTACAGCCTCCAGCATCTGGACTCCCCAGGAACATACGCCAGGATCCTGTTCGTGGACTTCAGCTCTGTTGTGTTGAGAGCTCTTCAGCTCTCAACACAATCCTCCCAGCTCTGCTACAGGACAAGCTCTCCCAGCTCCATGTGCCCGACTCCACCTACAAGTGGATCACAGACTTCCTGTCTGACAGGAAGTCTGTGTGAAGCTGGGGAAACATGTCTCTGTATCCCAGTCCATCAGTACTGGAACCCTCCAGGGCTGTGTTCTTTCTCCCCTACTCTTCTCCCTGTATACCAACGGTTACACCTCCAGTCACCAGTCCTTCAAACTTGCAGATGACACCACCCTCATTGGACTCATCTCTGGCAGGGATGAGTCCGCCTACAGGTGGGAGACTGACCAACTAGTGACCTGGTGCAGCCAAAACAACCTTGAGCTTAATGCTCAAAAGACGGTGGAGATTGTGGTGGACTTTTGGAGGAACCCAGCCCCACCCACCCCCGTCATCCTGTGTGGCTCCCCAGTTGACTTTGTGGAGTCCTGCCGCTTCCTGGGCACCATCATCACCCAGGACATAAAATGGGATCAGATCCCTCATCAAGAAAGCACAACAGAGGATGTACTGCCTGCTGCAGCTGAAGAAGTTCAACCTGCCAAAGACAATGATGGTGCACTTCTACACTGCCATCATTGAGTCCGTCCTCACCTCCTCCATCAACGTCTGGTACGCTGCAGCCACTGCAAAGCATATAATTTGCTCTGTGGAGAAGGTGATTGGCTGCAACCTTCCACCACTTCAGGATCTGCACACTTCCAGGGTCCTGAGGCGGGCGGGTAGGATTGTGGCCGGCCCCTCTCATCCCGGACTTAAACTCTTTGACCCTCTCCCCTCTGGCAGGAGGCTGCGGTCCATCAGGACCAAAACCTCCCGCCACATGAACAGGTTCTTCCCAGCAGCAGTTGGGATCATGAATTGGTCCCGGGACCCCCCTCACCCCCTCCCCCACCCCCACTGACAATAACACTCTTTGCACTCATTGCACCATTCACTTTATAACACTTTCTGTTGCTTGTTGTTTGTATTGTCTATTGTTGGTGTTGTTTTGTTGTTTGTTCACTGTACTGTTGACTGTTGCACATGAACCACCAGGACAAATTCCTCGTAGGGGCATACCTACTTGGCAATAAAGTTTTTCTGAGTTCTGATAGTAAAAGCCAATGGGGAAATTGTACACCCTGCCATAATACTTACCTCCAGCTGCTGCCAATCTGTACTGTACTCTGCTGTAGTAAAACAGAGTTGAATATCTAAGAAATAAGCTTTAACTATCATCTTTATACTACCTGGCACTCTAAAGACATCAAAAGAATCCCATAACAGACTATGCAGTACTGAACTAAGCGCATTTGCCAGATCCAGAAATACTACATTATTCTATTAGTCTATTTTCTCATGCCTAGCTGCCTGGATTTCGCTCCAAATCATACTAGTGTGCTCTAAGCACCTGGAGAAGCCTGGGATTCCAGCCTTTTGCACCGAAGTGTCAATCAGGCTATTCTTTTCTAAGTAACTAGACAGCCTCTGTGCAACAACACTAAAGAAAACCTTCCATTCAACAATAAGAAGACTGATAGGCCTAAACTGACATATCTCTACACAGTCTCTTTCTTTGGGAATTAAAATTCCTCCTCCTCTACTTGTGCTAGGACCTGGTTCAGGGGTGCTGATGTCCTGCAAACTGTGGTTTATTTCTTGCCACTGGACTTCACCCGACTTACTTGACATACTTCTAAGGAAATAATTGTCAATGCAGGGTCCGTGTTCCCTGTACCAAGCACCGCTTCCTCCCTTGGTGGATTCGAAGGCCCTTTAAGGTTGTTACCTTTTGCCAGCCGCACAAGCAAACCTGAAGCTTTTTCCCACCTACCTCTGAACTAGAGCCTTCCACAGACATGTTTTCCCTACTCATAGTCAAGTCCATTCCAGAGTCAATAGCCAAGTCATGTTCCGCCCCTACTCATGCAGACTATAGGGGTGTTTTTCTCAAAGTTGTGTCTGTAGCCAAGTAGGGTGTAGCCAACAGGTCTATATAACCTTGGCTACTGCAGCATTGTGTTGCTAACCCAATGCCGCCTCGGCAGGGTCTATTTCCTCTTGTCAGCTGTCTTTCCATGCTGTCACTAGGTCTTTCCCTAGTTGTCAGCTGCACTATTCACAACAGTTACTAGCCTAAGCTAGCTTTAGCATTCATTATTACACAGGACAAGATGTTACTATCCCTTGTGCTGTCATCCAAGGTAAACACATGTAGACAGCCAGCTCAGATAAGACCAAACACACAACACGCGAGTGATATAACCACCATTAGGTGCAACACCATAGCAGACGTCAATGTATTATTAGTTTTATATAATAGGCCCTCTAAACTAACATTTTCAGTCAGTGTGATTCTTTGGTTAGGGTTAGGGTTAGGGTTAGGGTTCCTCTGCATCAGATGAGGGAGGGCGTTGAATAGCAGAAAGAACAAAAGAGGCGCAATTCACTCTTTAGCACAGGTTACACCTTTCGCAAGGCAAAGTAGTGAATCACATTTGCCCCGAAATCTTAGCTATTTCATAAATTCATAGATAACTGCCAAGTTACGTGTCTGGGGAGAATAAAACACTGCCTGCAACTTGGATGGCAAGGAAGCTGGGTGTGACACTGAATGAGCTACTGTCCTTTGCTGCCAAAATTGCTGCAACCACCCGCTCCTGCAGATTCATGCTGTACATTCAGGAGAACATCAGGAGGATATATCCGTTCCTCACCCAGAAGGCCACATTTGGTAGAGGCTCTTGTCATCTCACATTAAGACTGTTGTAACTCACTTCTGGCTGATCTGCCTGCATATGCCATCTGCCAATATTCATCTTCCGCATCTCATCCAGAATGCAGCAGCCCAGCTGGTCTTCAACCTACCCAAGTTCTCACTACACATTACATCACTCCTCGCTACCCTGCATTGGCAAGCGGTGGCTGCACAAATCTGATTCAAGTGACTGAAACTTGCCTGCCACGCTGCAAACGGCTCCAGCCCATCCTACATCCAACACATGGTCAAACCACACCCCCAAGCCCATCACACACTCTACAACTACCAAATTACTTGCTACTCCCTCACTATGTGGGAACCCCAGTTGCCGCACAACAAAATCTTGATTGTTTGCTGTCCTGGCTCAGCAATGGTGGACCACGCTCCCCACTGACATCCGGACATCATCTGTTTATACTGCATCTTGGCTCATGGGAAAAAAACATGTACATACAAAAAAAGAGAACTGTTCTGTATCTATATTGTAGCAGTTAAAGTAGATGTACTTTAGGGTAAAATTTTCATTATTGAATGCGCATATTGTAAGTTGCTTTGGACAAAAGTGTCAGCTGAATTAAATAAATTACAGTGGATGGACAACTATTCCTTATAAAAGCGCCACTTCACACAGTACATAACTTACAAATTTGTACACGTTTGGAATCAAATTCTAGGCCGCCTGGAGAACCACTGCTGACAACCTTTTTAGGATGAAATGATGAAACTGATCATTTCTTTACATCAATAGCATAAGCAAATAGCCTTTTGGCTTACACTACCTAGGTTCAATTCAATGGCAGGACAATGAACAAAAACTCCAGTGTAATGACAAAGCTTTTCAACTACACCCACATTGGAAATTTAATTCATCACAATTTATCAGGCAAAGGCAAATACAAATCTCTCCCTACTCAGTATAGTGCACCCAACAGAAGTGACAGGAAGGCCTACATGCTGAAAGGTGGAACACACAGATGACCTGTTGCTGTATACTACAATGTGCTTGAATCAATGCACATGTTCTGCACAATCAGTACCCAGGCAAAACAATTTGAAAAGGAAGATAATTATTGATTTAACCCTCTTGTCTAGTTCTGGCTGTCTTGGCAAAGGATTAAGATTATTCAAATCAAAGTGCAATTTCCAAGTCCTTTGTTCCTAATAGACCATAGAGCCAAGACGTAATGTTTACTCCTTTATTCGCACGCTCTTGCATACATAATACAACAACCAGCCCCAATGCTGCATGTTGATTTCTCTGTAAATTGTTGATTTCTCATGTTGATTACTCTGTAAAAAAAAAAAAGTTAAATTAAACTTTCTGTTTAATTCATCATAAATAATAGTATGTCAAAACACATGACAAGGGCAGGGTTATCGGATACCGTCCAATCATTACATTTTCTGTCAGTTATGCAAACATTTGAGACATTCAGGTGTTACAATTATGGTTGGCCACAAGGTTGTAGTCTAATATCAAAATATCAAAAAAGAAAAAGTACGACTTCCGGGCTGAGCAATGTAGGGGACGGTCACGCTGTGGGACAGCTCCCGCATTTTCTCCAACTTATGTGCACTATTTCGACGTTTACCCCATTTTCACATTGTTAATTAGCCAAATAAGTAAATTCGCATATTTTTTTTACCGAGTCGACGATGTGATGCCGAAGAAGAAGCAGCAACAGGTACAAGAAGCCTCCTCTCCAGCTCAGGTAGCAACAATGGCTAACGTGGAGGATTTGCTAACCCTCACTAGCCTCGTACAAGAACTTGATAAACACAGGGCAAGCTTGACGGCAGAACTTAAAAATAACCTCTCCACGTCACTGGAGACCTCCCTCATGCCTATACGGACGTCGCTTGAAACCATGAGTGCCGTACTGGACTCCCACAGCCAAAGGATAACGACCATTGAGGACACTTTAACCACCCACAGTGACGAGTTAGCCGAACTAACTACAAGAGTCGGCCAGCTGGAGAAAGCTAACGCGGCGTTAGCATCCAAAACAGAGGATCTCGAGAATCGCTGCAGACGGCAAAACCTGAGAATCGTCGGCTTGCCCGAGGGGCTGGAAGGAGGCTCACCGGTGGAATTCATCTCACGGCTTCTTCAGACAGTTATCGGAAATGACACCTTCCCCGAACCACCAGAGCTAGACAGGGCGCACCGTACACTCGCCCCAAAGCCTGCGGCGGGACAACGTCCCCGACCCATCCTGGTCAGATTCCTCCGGTATCAGGAAGGAACGCGTGCTCCGCTGGGCAAGGTTGCAGAGGGATGACATCAAGTTTAACGGTAACAAGATCTTGTTCTTCCCCGACATGAGTGCGAATCTGGCCAAGCAACGGGCGACATTCAGAGACATTAAAGCTAAGCTTTATGCCGCTGGAATCGCTTTTTCCTTGCGCTACCCAGCTCGTCTTTTCATCACTGTCAACGGCAGCAAACATCTCTTTGATACTCCAGCTGCGGCAGAAGGATTCTATGAAAAGATTAAAGGGAACTCTCCATCCAGTGGGGAAGAACAAGGTTAACAGATGCCAACCAGCTGAAAGGTTTGAATATAACACTTAACAGGGTGGGTGATAGCTGGCGCTGAGCTCACATAATTAATCTGCCTGACTTGTGTTTTGCATTTCTTAAAGTTAAAGGAGACTTCTGTGTTCAAGTACTCTGTTTGTGTGAATTTGGTTAAATATAGAGTGAATTTTAATTTAACATGATGTTCTATTATAGTTTGCACATGTAATGTATAGGTTCAATATTGGGAGCAAATTCCTGCTGCTTCTTATGTTAGATAAAGGGACAAACTCTACTCCATTGTTGGAAGTGTAATTGGGTTGTAGACCTGCGGCTCGCTTCGATCGAAGGACGAGCATAGGCTTTGGAAACACCAGCAGACTGTTCTAATGCTGCTGGGTGTTTTTCTTTTTTTTCTCTGTTTTTCTTTTTGGGTTGGGAAATATGGGGGGGTATGTTGGTCACACTCTTGGAATTCAAATGTCGTGAGTACCCACTGTTCTGAGTACAGCTGGATTCATATACTTCCTTTTATTTGGTTAATGTTTTTTTCAAGTGTCATTTGGTAGGCCTATATATGAGTGAAGTGACTACTTCTAATAAGACAGATAAGCTTCAAATCAAATTCATTTCATGGAATGTGAGAGGATTAAATGGCCCTGTTAAAAGAGCAAAAGTCTTTCAACATCTTAAACTCCTCAGTGTTGATATC
>OMKI01057685.1:16512-27492 GCA_900302315.1 Phycis blennoides | reverse complement strand
GACCACCTTTGTCGAGTCCAAGACAAGTCCAAGACCAGGACTAGTCGAGACCAAGTCAAGACCGAGTGCAAAGAGGTTCGAGTCCAAGACGAGACCGAGTCCAAAAATATTCAAGACCAGGACAGAAAAAACAAGTTGTATTTTATTATGGCAGAATTGGCGGACATCTTCGTGTGTGAATCAATGAAAATGAATGACAATAACGTTACGTTAGTAGGGCACGCAGATGCAGGGCGCGCAAAGATAAACTAGTGGGTGATTGGTTATCAAGTGGCCAGTGTTCTAAACATGATAACGACACCACCACACCACAACGAGACCGAAAGCCATATTTGGCAAGACCAGTGGCAGAGACCGAGACAAGTCCAAGTCCAAATACCAGCGAGTCCGAGACAAGTCAGAGACCATAGAAAAAACGTCTTGAGTCCAGACTCGAGTCCAAGACCGGACTCGAGTACTACGGCCCTGGTGTCAGGTGTTATTGGACGAAGTTGCGTGCTGTCTTAATTTTTCATATGCTGTCGGTTTTTCTTCTTCATCTTCCTCATAAACTTTGTCTCCTCCCATCACCATCATCACCATCATCACCATCTTCATCAACATCTTCTCAGTCATCTCCTTCTTGTTCCACTTGCCTACGTTTGATCAATATCAGTGGTGTTCGTATTTGTAGTATGTGTTTAGTTTGTTATGGATTTTTGACTCGGGGTGCCAACTCTTTACAGCATAAACACATGCAATAACAAGCAAAGGAATATTCAATGAGTGTTGACAGAATGGGGCACATGTTTTATGAATATAAAATCCCCTCTGCTATGGGTTAATGTTTTATTGACTTGGACCTGGGACAAACCAAGTTTACTGTCTTCCAAAGCTGGAAAATTATAGGGGCAAGCCATTTTCTTCAAGTTTATTTATTTAATGGAAATAACACAAAATTGCAGCATGTGACCCCACTTCCCCTGGCACAGTCGCACTTCAACAATTCATTTCTGCGCTCACCATTAACGTGTGAATATGGCCATGCTTGTGTGACACTGATAATTAATAATAAATCTGTTACAGCTTATTCACATCAACAAATTGAATGATGAGGTATTTAAATGTGAGCCATATGCACTTCACCATCGTTGTCCACAAGCAACATCACACTAAACACACTAATTAACCCTCATGAATGGGTGTAACATTATAATTCAATGATAACCCACTATATATAAACAGCAGACATGTTGAATATGAATACTCATGTTAATGATTGGTATGTATCAACTGTAATTCCTCCCCCCTCATTCATGGTCTGAACCTGATCTTCAGCATGTTTTTGGTGTGAGCAACAGAAGTAGACAGAGCCACGTGGTGGGAGTTTTTCATTCAATATAGAGAATGGTTGTTTACCCAAGGCTGTGACTGTGAATGCTACATAGGGATGTTTTTCATTGGCCTCTCTGAGATTCTTGACGCCACAAAAGTGAAACCGCATTAGTATCAGTATGGCATTAGCATTGCTAAAAGAACTACAGGGGAAGAGGGAAATATAGCGCTAACGTCCCCCAAATCTCACTTGTCTGTTATACATCCCATTATCACTCATCAACATACAAGAAACGCTCCATCAGACACCTGGAATACACTGACATGCTTTGGTAAGGGTAATACTCCCCATCAGCTAAATTAGGCTGCGCATTGCAGATTTGAGCAGCAGAAATTGAGCAGCCCTCGTGAATGTTCCCTCTGACTTACATGACTGGTACACTTGCTTTTGTTCCTGCATATAAGCCACCGGTTTCTCATCTGCCATTGACCTAGTTCAAAGTTCAACCACCCAGGAAATGGTTTCTTATTGAAATCACATTAGGACTAACACAAAACTAATACAAACCATATATTGTAATGCCGTGTGCTCTGGGCCAGTGGTCCCCAACCTTTGATGTTGGGTGTACTGCTACATTGTCATCAAGACCTTGCGCTTACCACCTCATATGCAAACAGTAAAAAAACACATAAATACCCTTGCAGTGGCTGAGTAAAGAGTGACAGCGCCCCCTTTTTACATAATCATTATTGCAAGAAAACCATGTGAAACAGTGGGAAGAAAAAGTAATCAATGCTGACTATATGCTCCCAGTGTGTTTCTCAGATGTGTGCCCTGTCACAAGTGTTTGTCCTTTATCCTTGATAAAATGCTCACAATCTGCAAGTTTTCACACATTTTGGGGATTTTGGCTTTGCCATGGATATTTAGTCAATTATACACTACATGCGGCCATATCTACTTTGTAGGCAGGGCCTTTGTCTCCCTTAAAAATAATGATGCTAATAATTGCGTGAATGTCAATAAATGTCACTTAATATGTAACGTTGCACAGCAGTGCCCCACTCTCAGAGCAAATTAAAATGTAGTTTCCATCATGCGCTGTAGCAGACATTGAGAACAGTGGTATGCACAGAAAATAATTCAGTTCATGCTGGCTTTAGGGTATATAGAGTATATTATAATGTATGGTGTATCTTCTGCATTTTCATTACATTAAAGCTTTTATCCAAAGCGACTTACAATAAATGCATTTAACCGTGAAGATTCAACCCAGGAATTGCAATCATGCGAGTACGGTACATTAAATTGATCAAATAAGCAAAATGCTTCAAGTGCTACACTTAGAAACGAGAGCTAGATAATGTTTTTTTATTAATTTATTTGCATTGTATTTTTTCATGGGCCAAGGTAAAGTCTGTACGGTTTTCAGACTTCAGATGGTTAGGGTCTCTGATGTCCTGACGCCAGTGGGGAGCTTGTTCTGCCATTGTGGAGCCAGGACAGCAAGCTATTGGGATTTTGCTGGGAGGTATGTTTTTCTGCTGCTCGCAAGACTGCCAATATATTCTTTAGCTTAGGTACCCAAGAAACCTTTTCCGTACAACTGTTTGTATAACTGTGCTAATATAATAAGCCAGATTGCTGATTTGACTGCTGCCATGCGACAATCTGCTATGGAGAGAGAGAGAGAGAGAGAGACCTGCGATTCTAATTCTGAACCAGGATGGCAAAGAGTGTGCTGCCAGCATTCAGGGCCCGGGGAACTCCCAGCATTGATGTCCTTTAAGGTCCAGAAACACAGAATCAAAATGATTCAGTGTCGCTGTCACAGAGCCACCTTTTTCCTTTTTTAACTTTGGTACAGTCCTTAAGATGTAGGCCACCCATCTCCGCCATTCGTCAAACTGCTTTTCGTGTCCCGTGATGCAGAGGACGATGTGTCAAGTCTGCCTCAGTTCTGTTCATTCGTCATTCATGCTGTGACAATATTTGACTGGCGCCGTGCTTTTAACACAATAGTGAAAGTCATATTGCATCAAACTTCACATTTTTTCTGCCGTTAGCCAGACAGACGATACTTGTACGGCAATGCTATTAGAGCTGTAGTAAATTGGTTAGCTTAAGTGTATTTCCTAGTCATATAGATGTACAGGTCACCGCCTGGGTCTCCATGACGGGCAGCCAGTGAGTGACTGTTAGCATGGCGTTGCCAAAGTACTGTAACTAAAGCGCTGTAACTGTCCAGTCACTCTACCGATGACATCACCAGCACATAGAGCTGTAAGCTTTAAATGGCTTTGTAGGCCTGGGGACATTTGCAATCTCTCTCTCTCTCTCACTTTCCTCCTCACCAGAGTATGATATAATTAAGTTTAACCCCAGGATATGTTGCGCAAATTCTTTCTTGTGCGTCGCTGACTGTCACTTGACAGTATCCTGACCGACTCACTGCCTTTCTCTGCTCATGGCTTAGGGTGAGTGAAGCTCTCAGAGTTTAGTCAAAACAGTCGCGGACTCTGCACACCATCAACACCGATTTGGACTGGGAAATCTTAGAGTGATACAAGAGCACGCCAGGGAATAAGATGAGGAGATACCCATCGCTACTCCATAATTCATGCCTGTGTGTTGAATAAGAAAAAGCTACATTATAAATACGCCAAATGCACCTTTTTGGTGGTGGCAGGGGACACATTAATATCAGACCACTGACCTGTGTCAACAGCAGGCCGTTTGAGGAGACCAGGATTAACCATGGTCTGTCCTGGGCTACATGACATGGACACATGGACATGGGTAATCCTAAATGAAAAAAATAAACCCATGCCATCCTCTTTTATCATCTCTAATGCATTTTGATGAAAAGGCTGCCAGTTAATAAACGGCTGATTGCTAATTAGCATAATTGCTTAGCATACTTACCACGGTTACAGGATAAAACAACTAAAATGTTCTTGGGAATTCACCACCATTGACTCATGCTGAAATAATCCTAACCAACGGACTAACTTTTGTCAGTTGTTTGTTTGTTTGTCTGTTGTTTTTCTTTGTGCTCTGTGCTTGGTACAATTTTGTACTGTACAACTTGAAGCAGCTTAATGTCATTTTAAATCCTTTGCTTTATTCATTCACGCATTCTGTTGTATTGTTCTGTAGCTTTGGAGTCTGCATGTCATCAGGGAACCCTTAAGGGCTTCCTATGGTGTATTGCTTGTTTTCACAGTTGTCTATAGGAATAAGCATCCATTCTTTCAGTTAGTAAGGACACCAAAATGCATTGTAGAGTATTGAAGAACAAACGTTGCATCACAGTTCTCAGTTCTTTTCAACAACAAATGAATGGATTTAGAAAGGAGGCTGTGTAGGAGGTATCATGTCAGTAAGCCTACTGGTATGGAAATGCAATCTGCCCTATTTAATATGCATTATTTTTCCATGTGGTTTGCAGATTACAACAAACCTTTAATGTGAAGAAATGACGATACCCCATGCTTTGAACTTTAAAAAGCATGGGGTATGGTGACCTGTGTACAGCTCAATATGGGCTGTCATTACTGGTTGCCTGACCTTATTCTGTGATAAACATCATGCAACATCACAATGCCCTTTACTTTTTATGTTATTAAGCACTGGCTCAAGCTTTGGTAATGTTGCATTTATTTTTGTTATTCCAGTCAACCATTTTACTGTAGCATATCCATTATGTTTTTGTATTTTTTATTTTTGTATTGTCTTTGTAAAATATTTGTCTCTATTATTTTGTCAAATATTTAGTATTTTAATTTGTATATTTTTGTCCTTATCTATTTCTTTCTGTTATGCAACGTGGTGAGCTGCATTTTGTGGCAGGGCTGGGTTCTGAGATGCCGTGAGTAAGTCCAGTAGCGTCTATATGTTGATAGCAGAGTGTTGGGTTTCATTGCCATGGTTAGGCTAGACCATGGCTGTGTTTGACTCAGGAAAAGGCTTGTTTTCTTGACTTCCCATGACCTCCTCCATTTTTTTCTCTTTTCCACTTGAAGAATGCGAGAGTGTGAGTAACTCAATGCCACTTTAACACCTCACTGAAAACATTAGCCCATGGACGCCAAATGTCTGAATGATATCATTGTCTCTGGTGTCGAAAAGCCTCCCGAGCTCACTGAGTATCTTCTGCCAAAAGAAAAGGCAAATGAACATACATGTTGGGAACAAACAATACATGCATGTTGGGAGAGAATGGGGCCAAATGAAGGAAGGAATAGGAGAAAGGAAAAATAGACGAATTGAAAATAATTGACCATAAAGCAATTACCATACTAATTGTGATTCATAATATTACTTCATTTTAACATTACTCACTCAAAGAATAATTTACTTTCCCTGCTCATTTGTACTCATTAATAATAATACTTTTTGGCCAAAGGCTTCTTAAGAACATAAACTCAGACAGAATGTGTTCTGTCATAATAATAAGGGGCCAAGACTGCAATATTTCTTTTACTGGTTTAATTAAGTTGAAGCAGAACTGCCAGTTTCAGATACAACCAAAAGTCTGGGCGCATTGCTGCTCTTTTTGACTCTGAAATAAAAAAAAATTTGGGGGGGGCAATTCGGCAGCTGTCAAGTTATGGTTTAATATAAAGGGGAAAATATAATCGCTGATGGCTATCAGGGAAATTGTAAGTTACGTGTCAAACATTTCCAGCCAGCATTCAAAGTGTATATCCATCCACTGCCACCCGGATATGTGTATCTTCTATTTGTGGCAACTTATTTTTTTCAGGATTGGAATTATAAAAAGCTGAAGTTTGACAGAAGCATTATAACAAGTGAGACAAGGGAAGGACTTTAGTTTGATTGCCATGACTCTGGTTTTGTCCTGCTCCATCCATTCTTCACCATTTGCCATCTGTACGAGTGTGTTGGCACCACATTCCATGTGGGCAGTATTCCTGGAATCCAAAATTACCTCAATTGCGTTGACGTGTGAAAATTCTTAGCCATGGAACTTGCTTTGCCCATTGACAGAAGCTACTAGCTGGCCCCACCCCCATGGTTGCACAAGGGTTTGAGTAGCATATACAGGACCTCTGATGGTCTTCACTTCTTTGCTTTATCTGAAAAGGCAGTATATGACAGATATACATTCTGAGTGTGGAGGGACAGATTTAATGTAGGCCTGCTGAAGCCCAGATCAGCGTGCGGTTCCACATCTCTGGAACTGTTGTTTCGGTGATGTTGGACACAGGTCTGTTTTGGTTTTTTTTTTGTGGAGGAACCATTTGCTCGCTGGGCTTACGGCTGAGACGGGAGTGTGCTTTAAAAAGGCCCTCTATGAGCTTCACTGCAAGCCCCTGGGGCTTTAGGGGTTTGTACGTGTGCAGTTCACAGCTTTCTGATTTTCGAGCATGAGTAAGAAATGCTCTCGGTGCGAGAGGTCAGGCTGGTTCCAGGCCAATGCAAATTGAGATAAGAAGGATTGACTTCCTTAGCTGGACGCTATTAATCAGCAGAGAGCTGAATGTTTTGAGGGTTGCTGCAAGATTGATTTTTTTTTTTATCAATGCAAAATATTGCTTTCTGCATATCTCCAGAAAGAGATGCTGAGAAAGTGAAGTGAAAGCATCTTGGTGTTTGTGTAAAGTACCCCTTATACCCTTATACCAAGTACACCTCGCTCTCCCTTATACCGAGTACACCTCGCTCTCCCTTATACCAAGTACACCTCGCTCTCCCTTATACCAAGTACACCTCGCTCTCCCTTATACCAAGTACACCTCGCTCTCCCTTACACCAAGTACACCTCGCTCTCCAGAGTAATTATTATTATTATGTATTCTATTATTATTTACATATAATTATTTACATATTATTTACATTATTTACAATAATGTATTAGTTACATTATTCCTTGCTTAATTATCAGACTTTTGAAATGCTTGAATTCAAACCTTGCTTGTGATATATTTTTCCTCACTTGATAAAATGGCAGCCTGTCATGGGTGTCAGGAGGACAGCATGGGTTTAGTTTTCCCACCAGAGAGGTGGGGACCCACAGAAGTGCATGAATACAACACTGCAAAAAATACAAATACAAAAAGACAGACTTTATAACGAGGCCTTTTCTTGTTATGTCGAGATCTTGTTCTCGTTATATGGAGATCCTTTTGTCTTTCTAATGCCGCCGTTCCAGCCACAGTCAGACGCAACAAACAGTCACCCTATGGTGTACATGGCGAGACCTCCTTTATACAACGTGGCCGGGACACATCTTTTTGGGGAAGTGTACTAACCACTGTGTTTTACAGCACTTTCTCTCACCAAGCACCCATTTCCATTGTTTGTTGCGAGGTTCTCACACACACACACACACACACACACACACACACACACACACACACACACACACACACACACACACACACACACACACACACACACACACACACACACACACACACACACACACACACACACACACACACACACACACACACACACACACACACACACACACACACACACACACACACACACACACACACACACACACACACACACACACACACACACACACACACACACACACACACACACAGACTATGCTGGCAGCAGACAGAGTGAAGGGACGGAATCGTAATTCTATACAATGCACAGCCAAGTGCAGACTGTCACTCAGCTTTAACGTGAGCCTATACTGTCTGTGCTGCACAAACGCATACAGCACCAGAACATAATGTTTCCCTTCGTATGTGGCGGCCTTCTGTTTAATGAGACAAGATTTATGAATTAAATAAAAGTGACTTAAACTAGAGAGGATCTCGTATGACGAGATAAAGATCTCAATATAACGGTAAAATAAGCCATTACTGTGTGTATGTTAATTTGTCCAGTGTGCCATCAATGCCGTCGGAAATTGAATCTCCCGGTGGACTTCAGAAGGTACCGGTCTTGTTATATGTTTTGACTTTCTTGGCACTTTCTCCATTGCGACCAACCACTCAACACTAATGACATTGATTTCCCTTGACCTCTGATTTAGTGGTCTTCACTGTCCCTCCTTGAGGCAAACTAGGGCCAGAGCAAGTTCCAGGCGCACTGTCTCACATCTGAGCTGTGTAGCAGACAAAAGGTTTCAGGATCCAGGATCCCAGACTGTACACAGTCTCATAAGGCACGAAAACGCCATTAAACTGGCAATGGAAGGCCATTGAGAGCCATTAAAAGTAATCATCATATTCATAAAGTCTATTTTCTTAAACCTACGTGCACGCAATGCGGAGAGGCCAAAATAAGTGTCATGTGCCTTTGCAGTTTTTTTTTCTTCTTCTCTTTTTAGTTACAAGCTTGGCAGCTGCAGTAGAGCGGTCTGGAGAACATTTTTCCTTTTTTATTTACGCCAATAAAAAAAAGAAAAAGACTGCATTAATCTCGTCATAAAGAGATACAAGAATGTACCATAGTTCCAAGGGTTCTAACCTTCAGATCATTCTGTGCTCCAGTTGAATGTTATAAGGAGCCATTGCAGCCATGAGCTGCCGAGTATAGCTGTCAGTCAGTGTTCTCACGCCACACATCAAAGATATAAAACAGAAAAAAATTGCAGGTACTTGCTGGCATTTATGTGTGTGTGTGTGTGTGTGTGTGGGGGGGGGGGGGGTCAGAAAATACCTTGAGATCCATAAAGTTTGATAAATAGAAGAAAAAAAAATCACTTCCAGGAGAGGATTTCATTGTGGTCTACCATATAGGCCTGGTCACTGGCCACTGCACCAAGGAAGCAATACAATGCATTTGTTATTTCAGGGAAGCAGCGTGGAGTGTGGAGATAAAGAATGGTATGGGCAGGCTAATGAGGTGATTTTATTTGACGTGATCTTGCACTGAGATCCCTGGTGGCCAATTGTACAAAAAGGTGCTGATCAAAAATGGACGTCAGCAAGAAACCTTCATGGACTCAAAAGGACTGCACAAGGCCACTTTATGCAGACCGAGGGGCTTGAGAGAAACTGCCCCCATCTTTGCATTCAACACATTGAATGCCCACAGGAGATGTGATATTTTTTGCAGCTATATCACACAGTCATAATGGCTAGTTGGCAAACGCCTTTCACTGGGTCTGTGTGATGTCTGTATCTTAGTTTGAGTGGTGTTGAGAGGACTTTTTGGTGAGAGGACTAAATAAAGTATGTATAAATATTATGACAAAGTGTTTGTTTCATAGTGTTTGCATATTTTATTCTTTTCTATTTAATCCTATTCCATGCAAAAACATAACCTTTACCAGGGCATTTGCATTTTCGGTTTGATGTTGCCATGCCAAGCTAACCTCTGCTGAGTCTATTTAAAGTGTCCTTGCCTTACCAAGCCCTAATTTCAAAATTGTCCTCTTCCCTCTAATTAATTCATCTCTAACACCTGGCAGGATTCAAGACCAGCTGGCTCCTTAATGCCCAAATCAAAGGGAGGATGTTTGCCGACCATGAGAGACACCTCAGATGATTAAATGATGCCTGATTATTTTCTGATTTAGAGATGTTCTATAGAAAGGCAGTAGCAATTAAGGGTCTCAAACAAATGGTGCCTGTGTCATTGCAGGCATCAGTGCCCTTGGTTGACAGTGGGGAAGAGGGCATGTGTGTGTGTGTGCATGTGGCCGTGTGTTACCTTACTTTATGAAGTGTTAAAATACCTCCAGCACTCTGATTTCTGTAGTTTTGCTCTGTCATTACTAAAAAAAATTGTACTAACCTTCTTTTGTTATTCACTAGTTATTTATTTCTTCTAAACAATGGAGGTTATGATTGGATGACTGAGGCAGGTTGCCACAGGAGAGACATGGATGGAGGTTATGATTGGATGACTGAGGCAGGTTGCCACAGGAGAGACATGGAGCCCTTTGAGTTGTTTTGCTGGAGCTGATGACCCGGTGCAGCCTTTTGTTACCTTGCGTGCTGTGGTGTAACAAAACATGTGGCATGCAAATATTTAAAGACATGCAACTATTTACATGAGCCAATCATAACAGCAATGTGCTGTGACATGCATTTGTCAGGTCATTTACCTGTTTTTAAGGTTCAGATTTTAGTGCTGAGTTGCCCTTTAATGCTATTTGGCACTGGAAAATGCCAAATCTATTTTGACTTATCCAAAGGGTTGTTTAACATCAATAGCTACCCTTAGTACTGCTAAGCTTACACTAAATGTTGTAACCTTTTTGATAATACACTGGCACAGTTAAACTGCTAACATAGGCAGTATCATAGGAAGCCCACCCAGACATGATTGAATTGACTCCAGGCTTTGGCTTATGGAAGCTTACCATGGTCAGGTGTGACTGCTCCTGGTGGGAAAGCCGTAGCTCCAAGAAGGCTTAAGTTGTCCAGGAAAACAAGCTCTAGGAGATACCCAGTGAATGTACAATCGGCATGTTTTAAAGCTGTAAAAAAAAAAATAGAACGCTGCCAAACATTTGGATAGGAGCACACATGAACCATGTAACACCTGTTGCATTTCTTTGCAACGCTGTCTTACTGATGAGTACTGTATAAAAATGCTCACACACACACTTATAGGGACACACACACACACACACACACACACAAACACACTTAAATGTTTTTCTATCTATGTAATCTCTGGCCTTGAATGAACAGCATGTCTCTCTCCACCCTTGACGT